>CAKNYM010030214.1:0-24432 GCA_932195095.1 Andricus curvator
ACCATTACGCTGCAGCGTAATGCTTGCGTTCGGCCGGTCAGCCAGGGGAGAGAGAAAAAGAGAGAGTGGGTGATCGATCAAAGCGCATCGATGGAAAGAATAAAGGGTGTAATGTATCGATAGGGAGAAACAGATGGTGGGTGAACAAGGTATTGTGGATATCTGTAACGAAGAAAGAGATAAACTGAGAAGCAAAGGGAATAAGGCAAGAAAGAAGGAGAAAGCAAAAAGTATGAGCAGGAGGGATGCGGGGTTTACAGACGAGAAGAGAGAGCGAGTTCAGAAATGAAAAGGGGGCCGACAAAAGGAGAGGGGTGAATGTGGCTTTCTCAAATGTATCAGGGTGAAAAAGGACAAAGGGTTCTGGAAAAGGCTTCGAAAAATGGAACATGATAATGTTCAGTGAAACGTGGGCGGATGAAAAGGATATTCATCCGATGCCAAGAGTTGACACGATTATTGCAAGTAAATAATTAGATATATTTTAAAACTTTTTAAAAATTAAATACATATGAGGTTCAAGGTGAAAAACTAATCGTAGGTGGCAGCACCGAGCCGAGTACTAGACCCTCTGTTGATGTGAGACGAAAAAAATATGGTGCTGGATGTACGCTTGCTTATAATCCCTGGCGGACCCAACGAACGGAGCGGATATGCTACAGCGTATCCTCACAGTACTCACGATGTATTCATCGATATATACATCCACGATGTACTCACTGTACATCGCATATTGACCGAAAATTTGGAGATGAAAAAGCTATGTGCAAGATGGGTGCCGCGTTTGCTCACAATTTTCTCACATCAAGACAATGCACCAGTTCACACATCCGTCATCGCGATGGCCAAAATCAATGAGTTAAAATTCAAATTGCTTCCTCACGCACCCTATTCGCCAGATTTAGCCCCTTTGACTTATTTTCTCTTTCCCAACTTGAAAAAATGGCTCGGTGGTAAAAGATTTGCAAACAATAATAAGAAATAATGCTGATCAAACCCCTACCACTTACCAACACTTCGTAGAGGCAGGAAGGCACCCCTGTGTCTGGTCACAGAAAAAATGTTCCTCACACCCCTGCCACTTTCCAACACTTCGTAGGGGCGCAAAGGCACCCCTGTGTCTGATCACAGAGATAATATTTCTCAAACCGCTACTCCCTTCCAACACTTCGTGGGGGTGGGAAGGCAGCGCTCTGTCTGGTCACAGAAATAATGTTGATCAAACATCTACCCCTTTACATTACTTCGTGGGGGCGGGAAGCCACCCCTATGTCTGGTCACGGAAATAATGTTTCTCAAACCGCTACTCTTTTTCAACACTTCGTGGAGGCGGGAAGGCAGCCCTGTGTCTGGTCACAGAAATAATGCTGATCAAACCCCTACCCCTTTCCAATATTTGGTGGGGGTGGCAAGCCAACCTGTATCTGGTCGCAGAAATAATGCTGGTCAAACCCCTACCCCTTTTCAACACTTTTCTTGACCGGTACCAACTTTGCATACACAACCTGTTAAATACTGTAAATCCCTCCCAATTCTCCGAATTTTGATACAAGCATTGCAGTGTGTCTAATTCTTTCACAATTAGTCTAGTTAGAGTCAACTGCTAAGCTAGCAATGAATGAAGACGTACTTGTTAATTAAATCCCGCTGAATACAGATTAAGTTATTTGAAATTTAAAGATTTTAAAATTCTCAAAATTATTCTATTTTATTTTCGCTTATAAAAAACAAGATAGTAAATTTTGAACAATTCACACTTTTCTAAAAGCTCGTAAACGTCTCCTGTAAAAAAAGAACACGCTTGTTTGGATTCTCCAGTCGAAAAACTACTGAAAAAACTTGGGAAAAAGACGATTGGAACTATCTATCAAAGCTAGTTCCTTATTTTCGGTTATAAAAAGCAAGACTTTAAATGTTTTTAAATTCCAAAGAATTCAATGTTTTTTCTCATTGCTTCAATGTTTTAAAAAATTCTTTAAATGAATTCAGAGGAATTTGTCAAATTTATGAGCTTTTCAATTACAAATAATTCAATATGTATTATCGTAGCTTGAAAAGTATTCACAAATCTTTTGATTAATTCAAAAGTATCGAATGTATTTCTACAGAATTTGATAGAATTGTGCGGAATTGAAATAAAGGGTACATCTTCCTTTAGTCGTACTTACGCCGACTCTCTAACTTGACTAATTGGAAAATAATTAGGAAAAGTGCTATGATTTTATTAAAATTCAGAAAAATTCTGAAGAATTTATAGGACTTATGAGTCTTCCTACATCTCCTAAACTATTGATTGCGTATTTTCATAGCGTGAAAAGTATTTAAAATTCTTTAAATTAATTCTAAAGTGTTGGAAGGTATTCCACAGAATTCGTGACAGCTTTGCGGAATTCAAAAGACGAGTACATTTACATTCACTGGTAGCTAGGCCGTCGACTTAACCTGACTTATTGGGTAAAAATTACGAAAGTTGCGATGGATTTAGTAGAATTCAGCGAATTCAGAGGAATTTGGAGAATTTAAAAATCTTTAAATTTCAAATAATTTAATCTGTATTCTCATAGGTTGAAAAGTATTAAAAATTCTTTAAATTAATTAAAAAAACATTTTGAAGCGAATTCTACAAAATTCGTGAGAATTCTGCGGGATTCACTTAACAAGCACATTTTCATTCACTGCTAGCTTAGTAGTAGACTAGCTAGACTAATTGTGAAAGAATTAGAAACACTGCAATGATCGTATCAAAATTCGGAGCAATTTACAGTATTTTCTGTGATTAATTACAGAAGACGGATCAGAGAGATGCAGGGATAGGGCTTTGACAAACATTATTTCTGTGACCAGTCACAGAGGTGCCTACCCTCCCCTACGAAGTGTTGGGAAGGGGTACGGGTTTGACCAACATTATTTCTGTGACCAGTCACAAGAATGCCTTCCCGTCCACACGAAATGTTGGAAAGGGGTAGGGGTTTCAGAATTATTATTTCTGTGCCCAGACACAGGGTTTTATTCCCGCCCCCACGAAGTGTTGGAAAGGGGTAGGGGTTTAACCAACATTATTCCTGTGCCCAGTCGCAGGGGACCTATCCAACCTCCACGAGCTGTTGCAAGGGGTGAATTTCTTAAATTCCCTGAATTCCTTGAATTCTGAGAATTCCGTGAATTTCTTCAATTCCTTGAATTTTATGTACGGTTCAAAAACCAGTAAAAAAATGGTCGGTGCCGACATTGTGAATTCCACGAATTCTTTGAATTTCGTGAATTCCAAGAATTTTTGGAATTCCGTGAATTTCATGAATTCCTTGAATTCCATGAATCCCTTAAATTCCATAAATTTCTTGAATTCCGTGAATTCCGTGAATTTCATATACGGCTCAAAAACGGGTAAAAAAATTTTCGGTACCGGTAATTTTTGTTACCGGTACCGACAATTTTTTTACCGATACCGACAGTGTATACACTGCGTATTTAAAAGTCTTGAAATTCCAAATAATTCAATGTATTCAAAAGCGTGCAGGGTACTTCAAAAATGTTGAAGAGTAATTATTTCTACAGAACTCGGGAGAATTCTGCGGAATGCTAAGAATTCAGGAGGATTCTACAGATTTCAAACAACGCATGCATTTTAAGTATAAGGTAATTAACTCGTCAAGCAATGTTTTCTAATTTGGTTGCTAACGTTGAATCTCGTTTTTCACAAAATAAACTTAATTTAATTAGCAGAGAAACCACTATCTACGTAGTTCCTGACGATGCAATAGGTTATGATTTAATTATTGGCAACGATGTAATTCACCAAGCGAAACTTGAAAGCGGACCTGATGGGGTATAATTAAATAAATTAAAGCCTACTGTATTTTTATCTCGAATTAACCTTGTCGATGAACCTTCATTGGATCTTGATCATATACTTGATATTCAAATACGCGAAGAAGCTACAAAGTTATTTGACGAATATGTTCCCTGCAAAAGAAAAACGACGAATGTTGAATTAAAAATTATTCTTAAAGATGAAAAACCTGTTTATCAAAGACCGCGACACTTTTCGCCAGCAGAAACTGAAATTGTAAGCAAACAAAACGAGCAATTGCTAGCAGAAAACAAAGTTCAGCCTTGTTCATCCGATTGCGCTAGTCCTGTGGTCGTTACAAAGAGAAAGAACGGAACTCCACGAGTTTGCATCTATTATCGCAAATTAAATTGCGCCATAATTAAAGATCGTTATCCTCTTCCAGTAATTCAAGATTTGATAGATAAGCTCCAAGACGCTCGCGTTTTTTCGACGATTGATTTAAAAAATGATTTCCACCCCGTACCAGTGAGCAAAGATAGTCGCAAGTATACGGCATACGTGACAGGAGAGGGTTAATTTGAATGTTTAGTGACTCCGTTCGGCTTATGTAACGCTTCTGCCGCATTTCAGAGATTTATTAATACTATTTATAGATTATTGAATAAAGAAGGTGTATGTTTAATTTACATCGACGACATAATAATTCCTGCCCCTGATTCTAAAAAAGGTTTAAAGCGTTTAGAGAGAGTTCTGGACACGGCTTCTGAGTACGGTTTAGAATTGAATAAGAAGTAAGCTCAATTGATGAAACGTCGCATTGCATTTCTTGGAGATGTGATTGAGGATGGGAAAGTTTATCCGTCGCCTGACAAGGTTAAGGCAATTCCAATACCAAAGAGGTGCAAAGCTTTTTGGAGTTATTCTGATATTTCCGCAAGTTCGTTCCTGAGTATGCTCTAATCGCTAAGCCCTTGTCTGATCTTTTACAGCTAGATGGAAAATTCCAATTTACTGAAGTCGAGAGAAGATCCTTTGAAAAGTTGAGAAGTATGATGACCACAGATACTGTTTTGATGATTTACAACCAAAAATACGAAACATAGTTACACACTGATGCCAGTCGAGATGTATACGAAGCCATATTGATGCAGAAGTGTCCAACTGATCTTCAGATGCATCCAATTCACTTTATGAGTAGAAAAACTACTTCAGAAGAAAAGAATTACACAAGCTATGAACTAGAGAGTTTAGCTATTGTTTCAGGTCTTCAGAAATTTAGAATTTATCTGAGGGGAATCAAGTTCAAAATTATAACAGATTGTGCAGCTTTTCAGCGAACCATGGACAAGAAGGACTTGGTGACCAGAGTAACTAGATGGGTCTCCCTTTTAGAAGATTTTGACTACACGGTGGAACATCGGTCCGGAGTTCGGATGAAGCATGTCGATGCTTTGAGCCGACATTCCGTGATGACATTCAAAATAGATGATATCACTCCACGTATTAAAAAAGCGCAGCAAGAGAACAGCGAGACGAGCCTAATCTTCGAAATTTTGAAGGAGAAACCTTACCAAGATTTCTTTGTGCGAAGTGGACTTCTTTATGTTGAGAAGGTTATGCAAAATAATATTATTCGCAGTGCGCATGATCTAGGACGCCAAAGGACAGAAGAGCTCAAAAAGCAAAGTTGTTTCATTCCACAACTTCGACGAAAGATAGAAAGATTCATCGCCAATTGCATCCCTTGCATTCTAGTTAATAGAAAACAAGGTAAAAAGGAGGGATTTCTCCATCAATTATTCAAAGACGATCTTCCCCTCCACACGTATCATGTCGATCACCTTGGACCCCTTGAAACAACAAGCAAAAAATATCATCATATACTAGCAGTTATCGACGGTTTGACCAAATTCGTGTGGTTATATCCTACCAAATCAACGACATCTAAAGAAGAGATTGACAGATTGGAAAAACAGAAGATTTTATTTGGTAGCCCTGCAAGGATAATCTCTGACCGTGGAACGGCATTGACGTCTGAAGAATTCCAGAATTATTGCAAAACGGAAGGAATCAAGCACCACACCATAAATACAGGTTTTCCTAGAGCTAACGGTCAAGTTGAGAGGCTAAACGAGACCATTATCGCCGTTCTTACCAAATTGTCGATAAACGACCCTTCAAAATGGTTTTGAGCTGTTGTTTGGTGTAAAGATGCGACCTGAAATTGACTAACAAGTAAAGGAACTTATCGGAGAGGAACTACAAACGCACTTCCAAGAGATTCGGGATAATTTGCGTGAAAAGGCTGAAGAGCAAATTGCTAAAGTTCAAGCAGAGAATCGTCACTCATATAATCTCCGACGCCGTGCAACGACTCAGTAAACTGGGCGATCTTGTAGTAATCAAGCGAACTCAACTAAGGCCTGGCCGTAAAATTAAAGCGAAATATTATGGGGCTTATGTAATCGAAAAGGCCAAAGCTAACGATACGTATGATGTTAAGTCTGTAGGTTTACACCAGGCCTGCCCAAGTAGGGGAAAACTGCTCATTCGCCACATGTTCCAGTTCCACCACCACTTCCCTCTTCACTGGTCCAGAGGCTTGGGGGGGGGGGGAGTCGCTCTCGTGAAGTTGAATGAATAGAGGTCGGTGGTGGTGTTAAATGCCCATCTGGCAAATGCGCAGTTTTCCCCTACTTGGGCAGGCCTGGTTTACACGATGGACCTTTGTCTACAAGTTTATGGGCCGAATTCATGAAACCATATGTTGCGAATGATTAATCCGGGGCGGATGATTACTCAGGATGCCCGGATTTAGGGATAGAAATTTAAAATACTAATGCGACACCTAGCGATGAGAAATGAGAGTATGGAAGGAGGAAAGGATCGGGAGTGCGGAGCGTCCGGCAGAGTGATGCGGATGTGAGATTCATATTTTATCATTGTATCATTTATATTAATCAATAAATATTATTTTACTATCAAGAATTCTACATGAATAATTTTTAATACATTAGTGAAGGGTTTTCAAGTATTTTTTGAATACCTTTGAAGTGTTTAAACAATTATTATTATTATTATTATTATTCATCATATCATCAAGCCATTTCCCTTTCGGGGTAGGCGTGACTTGTTCGGTTGGAAAAATAGTAGTGTGTAGGTGGGTATATAGGTATAAGGTAGATAGGTATATAGGTGTTAAGTATGGATATTTTAGATTGATCTGGAATTCTCGTGTTATTTATTTAAATGACACGTTCATTCCGCAACACTGCTCCGACCCAGGTTGCTGATCAATCTCTCTAGCGATCACCCCAGGTGAAGAGCCTCACAAAATTGTTATGTGTGGTTCGCCACTTGGGCCCATTTAGTATCCAAGGTCTTTGTTTCAGGCGTCATTCACACTATTGTCACTCTGTTTACAAACTATTTGTCGCCACACTTTTCTGTCCTGGCATACTACTCTAGCTTCCTTTACGTCCATGCATTTTTTTATGCAAGCTCTCGTGTTTCTATGGCTTCTTATGTCTCTTCGGATTAGTGTCTCATTCACAGATTCTAATCATTCTTTTGGCGGTCAACCTCTGGGCATTCTGCCATTCACTTTACCTTTATACACTTGTTTGGTCAGTCGTTCACCTTTCATTCTTTCAAGATGACCGAACCATCTTAATTTCTTTCTTTTCCATGTGTCAACTATTGTCTCTTTTGCACCACATTCTTTGAGGATTATCTCGTTTCGGACTTTGTCCATCAGTGTTTTTCCGCATATTGTGCGTAGAGGTTCCATGCCAATCGCGTTAATTTTACTCCTGTCCTTCTCTTGACAGGTTCATGTCTCGCTACCATATAGTACAGTCGGTACGAATATAGAATTATGTATGGCCATTTTAGCTTTTTTTGATATCTTTTTATTTCTGAGCATGGACCCTGCTCTACCGATAACCTGCTTACCCTTATTTATGCGCCTATCTAACTGCCCATCTATTTTTCCGTCGCTAGTTAATAGGCTACCCAGATATACGTACTTGTCAACTTGTTCTAATCTCTCATCATTTAGGACAATGTTGCACATTGTTTTCTCAGTTTTTCCTTGAAACGCCATGATTTTTGTTTTATTTACGTTAATTTTAAGGCCCATGTTCTTCATGCTTGTATTAAGTTTGTTCAAAATTCTTTGCAAGTCCTCGATTAATTCTGCCATAATAATCTTGTCATCTTCGAAAGCTAACCCACGTACTTTCACTGTTTCGAGATCTACACCTTCTTCGTCGAAGAGGGCCATTCTTAGACACTTATCCATAAATATGATAAATAGCCATGAGGACAACGCATCCTTGTTTCACGCCTTGCATAGTATCGAACCAGTCACTCAGTTTCTTATTTACTCTTACACTCGCTTTACTACCTGTATATATTGAATTTATAGTTTGTAGAAGCCATCCATTGACTCCGTACTCTTTAAGGACTTCCCAAAGTTTATTTCTATTTACCTTGTCAAATGCTTTTTCTAGGTCAACAAATGCACAGAAAACTTTCTTTCCTACTCTTAAGCTTTTTTCTGTGATCTGTATTAAACTAAATACCTGATCGGTACATGATCTTCCTGGCATAAATCCACTTTGGACTTCCCATATCTTTTCTTCTGTAATTTTCATTACCCTACGAATGAGTATTTTTGAGTATATTTTACTTACGGTACTTAGTAAGCTGATACCTCTGTAATTACTGCAGTTGCTTTTATCTCTCTTTCTTTTGTATATTATTTGTTTAAACCATTTTTTATCCTGTAAGTCGTGAAAAGTTATTATCTTTCGAGATAAATGATATAAAGTTGATGAATGACAAAAGTAATACTTCTTTTTTAACATAGTTGGTGATTATTAAAACATTTTTCATGAGTTTAAACAATTTTTTCTCCTTAAAATCGTAAAAAGTTATTATTTTTCCGAATTAATGACAAAATTAACGAATTTTTAAAGTAATATATTTAAGGATATTTGATAATTATTTAAAAAAATTGTATTCCTTTAAACAATTCCCCCCCCCCCCTCCGAGCGTGAAAAGTTATTATTTTCTGGAATGAAGAAGACAATTAACGAATGTTGAATGAAATATATTTTAAATATATTCTTTAAATAATTTTCATTCCTTTAAACAATTTTTCCCCCCGTGAAGCGTGAAAAGTTATTTTTTTCTGTAATTGATGACACAATCAACGAATGTTAAGAGTAACACTATTGTTTCAGATTTTACTCAATTCTTTAAACATTTAATAATCAATCGTTTGCACCTTTTTTCTTTTTCATAGTCCTCTTTCTTCTTAAAATTACTCCTTGTACATTCTTCAAGAGTACTGATATATATCTTTAAAGTACGTATTTGTTTATGTTTACCTTAATTACAAATTTTATTTTAGGGAAAGTATTTTTGTTTCTCCTACATACATACATACATACATAGATTAGCAGTTCGAACTCGAAAGTTCATTGCCTCACTACCCGATTCGGGTAGTGTTTCTAGATGGATATTTACTACCAATGTGGGCCCACCACACCCACGACGGGCCAACAGCACGCAGTATTCCTGAACGGTCACCCATCCAAGTACTAACCGCGCCCAACAATGCTTAACTTCAGTGATCTTACGAGAACTGGTGTTTTCAGCGTGGTATCGCCGACAACATTTTAAAAATGGTGTTTGCATCCTTTCGGAAATCCACCCATCAAATATTCAGATTAGGGAAAAAGTTTTTATTTTTTCAGTCTGTTTTCCATGTATGGAATTTCCATACATTTCAGTTAATTCAGAAAATTTTAAACAAATCGGTTGGATATTGTAGGCTCCAGGTCGACTGAACTGCTCAAAATGATACGTTTTTCATGTTTTCTGAATCTGCTGCGTCCATTTACTAAAAAATGAACAATGTACATGCACAGAAGTTATTTATTACCTAAAGATTTCCATTATTACTGCAAATATTAAGAGGGCTGCGGACACCCGCGGGAATTTCGATTTGAGTGTGCGAGAGAGACAGAAATATGATAAGCACGCCCCAAAGGGTGGAGCTTGTTAGTGAAAAAAAAAGTTTCGACAGCCAATCACAGTAGGAATATTTTCAGGAAAAAAAGGGTACATAGGAAAAAAAGTGTGAAAATATTGCCTGCCACAGAGTCATCATCAGGGGACAGTTGGCCTGGTTCAGGTTCGTTATATTATTACGAGTAAATCAAAAAAAGATTGTAAAAAATCCATTAACATTTTCAATCCCAGTTGATCTTTAAAGAAGTTGATCACAAGAAATAGTTGTCAACAATAGTTTCTGATATAATAGCCGCACGAAGTCGAAACAAAAAGTTTGAAATGTGGAAAATGTTCGATTTGAATATTCGTCTAATCGAATCATTTCATTGGGATAGTTTCGAAATATACTTCACTTCCAGTGAAAATTTGTCTTGAAATCTTACTTTTTAATTGTGAAATAATCTTGGAAATTATAGTTACAAACCGAGAAATTAATCTTTGAAAGTAGGGTGATTTTGACCAGGCATATTTTTAATATCATCATCAGTTATTAAAATTTGACAAATCTCCCTTCTACCTTATTTATTTACGAATCCAGGCATATCGTATAAGTAATAATTTTTAGCAATACTTTCAGAGAAAATAGATTTGAGAATTCGAAACAAAGTTTGAAATGTCGAAAATGCTCTATTTCAATGTTCGTCTACTCGAAACATTTCACTGGGATAGTTTCAAAATATACTTCATATGCAGTAAAAAATTATCATATTACAATCTTTTAACTTTGCGACTTTTAACCACCTTAATACATTATGAAACGAAGTTTTTTGATTCGAAATCCATATTAATGCAGAAAATATGACACAAAAGTTAGAGATCTTTTACTTTGAGATTTCTTTTCCTTAATAATATTTGCTTGAAATACCTACAAGAATTGATTGTGTATTAATTCAGAATTCACAGTATTTAAAATCGATAATTATGAATGATTAGGGCCCTTCAAGGATTTTGTGACGTATGCTGTTTGTTCGCTACACAGAAAAACGCAGGTCCTTGAGGTATTCTCATGTAAAAAAAAAAAGAAAGCTTATTTCGAGAATATGGCGAATGAGTTACAACAAAAAAGATCTCCCTATTTTTCTGCGTAAGATTTTCTATGAATAATTGAAAAAGCGGTTGTCGAATGTTGAAGCCCTAGTCGCCTCACAAAGTTGACGTGAAAAAACGACAATATATTTTTCACATCAGGATGATTTAAAAAATAACAATTATCGACTATTTGTATGTGTGCTGTGAAAAAATTTTTCGAACAAAAATCGCAGTCCGATATCATTTACTGGTCTCATATTTCAGTTTTGTCCTCTTCCTTCATTTTTTTTAACAAATTGAAAATGCATGTATTACATACTGTATTTTGTAAGCGGCACAGCGCACGTCTCATTTTTATAGAAAAATGTGAAAGGAGTAAGATAAAAAGTCACAAAGTAAGATCAAAGTGAGATAAAAAGTTTCAACACTTTCATTTAGTGATGTAAATGATGGCAAAACAAAAGGGGAGAATTTTATATGTGTAGAAATTTCATACATGCATTTCCAAGAAATCCCGAAATTGCAAAAAACAAAAATTTATGACAGAATACAAAAAACTGAAATAGGGGACCTCTAAATGATATCCGCTATTGCAGTTTTTTTAAAACATTTCTTGACTGAACCGGTAGAACTTGCAGTAGTATGCATGTTCGGATTAATAAAGTCTTTTTTCCCTGATAAAATATATAACTAAAATAAAATATGTTCTTTTACAAGGTGTTTCAGACGACTATTTCACCGTTTGAATGGCAAAAATTGTTTGAGAAAGTTATGAATATTTCAACTTGTGAAAGCGAGGAACGTAGCCAACACAAAAATTGTCGAACATTGTTTTTTACAAGTGTTCCAGTATCTAAACCATCATACGTGTTGTAATGTTTCTTCCCGATTCGGATAGATCCTTTTGCTCTCTTCCTAAATGTGCTACAAAAATGCAAAAGTTATCGAAATTGAGTAAGTCGAGGCGGTTTTTTTTTTGAAAATGTAAAAAGTCATGTTTTTCACAAAGATCATCCCTGTATTTTTACTTGATTTCTTCTTTAAATTTGGCAAGAATAAATTTAATACATCCTAATAAGAGTTCATCTTGTGCCCGCGTTTTGGAGAAGAGGAAATTTGATTTATTTCTATGAAAAAGGAAACTTCTCATTTTTGGTAATAACGATACGAGATGCCAATATTCGAAAAGAAAATTGACACCCCTCGAAACCTTTTTGAAAAACTCTCTCTGCACTTTTCTGTATCTTGCGTTTTTTTCTGAAAATTGTCTCCTAATATTATCAACATTAGAACAAACTATTAGTTGTTATTCAAATAAACATATTTGTCCTATGCAATTTTTGGTATACCTATTACTTTTTGCAAAAAAACACAAAAAAAAACTCATTGTAATAGTGGATTTGTATGCATTCTTAATGGATAGTTTGCAGGTTCGTCTTTAGAATTAATTATATTATGATGACACGCATAACATTTCATGTGCACATTTTTGCATTTCATCCATTGTTTACATAAAAGAAGCTCAAACAAGTTTTGCAAGAAAGTGTCTTTAAACCCGATTATGGATTAAAGTTGCTTCTCTTATTTAAACAATGGGCCGTGTGCAAGAATGTGCACACGAAATCTAATTTATGCTGAAGACGAATCTGCATAATATTCATAAACAACGTATAAAAATCGAGTAGTGTGATATGCTTCTTTTGCGTTTTTGCGTAAGTAACAGGCAACCAAAAAATTGCATAAAACAAAAATTATTTATTTGCATAACACCTAATAGTTTCAAAAAAAATTTGTTCGAATTTCAAAAATTTTTGGAGATACAGCATGATTTGTAAAAAATGTTTCATTAACAATATTTCGAGAACGACCATGAATTCGTGGAATCACCTCATACCGTCCGATTCACGAGATCATTCTGCATAATACACGTTAAGAAAATTTCGGTCATATTTCACGTCATACCACCTATATTATGTGGCTCCCGAATAAGAGAAAATTCAAAATGCAGAAATGAGCTTGAGTCTGATTCAGGAAGGTGTTCTTGAGTGGTGCCAGATGTGAGTTGCAGTTAGCGTAGCGAATTCGTAACCCTACAACTTGTCGGGGCGAGGTGAAGGGCGAAGAGAACAAGCGTGGGCGTGCCAACAGGTCTGCTTCACTATTTTTCCGTCAGGATCGGTAGTTTCTTGCCTTAAATTTATCCCAAAAATGCTTTTCGCTTTGAGCGTTTTTTTCAACATTTATTAAAAAGAAATAATGTTTTCATATACATTAATTTTTTCAGAAAGAATTGATGTACGTTAATGTGTTGGTAAATTTTCGAAATAATCATTACAAGCCGAGAAATTGGCTTTCAAAAGTAGGGTAACTTTGATCAAATATATTTTTAAGATAATAAATATTACGTCAAATTTGACTACACATTAACATAGCTTATTATTTTACTAATCGACATGTATGATATAAGTCATATTTTTCACAATACTTTCAGAGAAAATACTTGTCGCTTCCAAAGGCCCATGTACACAGCCCTCTTAGCCGACTTTCAGGAATCTCTTTTTGACTTTCTTGTAATTATATAAATAAATTATTTCTGCTAATTCAAATTAAATTATTCCATGCTTTCAAAATGTTAGTTTTTCTAAACGGCCTTAATCTCATAACAATGAAAGGGTCATTCGTCCCGGATGATTAGACTGGCTGCGGGGTATCTGCCAACTATCGTTTAAAAAAGGTCCACAGGCACGCGGTGAAAATGCAGAAACATTAAACAAAATATAAAAATTCAATCGAAAAACCGGCTCTATGTGCTTCCAGATATTACTATGTAGATTAATATGATGTCAAACGAATTGGTGTTTAGGAACATGCAAAATACGTCTACGAGGATGAATTGTTTCATGCAATATTTTTACCACATAATCTAAAGGCATATCGGCCTATACAGAGATTTTTCTGGAAAACGTTCTTGTTGTTCTTTTTTAAAATGGAAAATGAAGTGTTTTTTGTGCCTGAAACCAACAACACAGTATAGAGGCTCTGGCCATTGTCTACTGAGCGGCAGTCACCAGGCCTCTAAAGAATACTGACAATAATCTTTGCGAGTAGCTTGCCCTCGTGTATTAGGTACGGCTGGTCAGGAAGTTTTAATCCTTTCCGTAACTTACCAACAAAATTTAGTGTGTGATGGCTAACGCAGAGTTTAAAATAGGAAGCATGTATTACGATTCAAAAGTAATACCTAAATCATAAATTGGAAAAATAGATATTCGACAAATATTTCTCAAAGCTTGCTGAAGTACTTGGGTACGTTGACTTAAAAAAAATTCTTTTATAAGGCTGCCGGACAGAACCTCTAACCTCAACATTCAAATGCCTCATTTTACTCCATAAATACTAGCAATGAATTTTTTTTAATGCCATAAAACGGGATACATTCGCTCATGTAGGTTAAAGTTGCTCACCAATAAAGTCGCATCAAATAAATTGTAAAATTTGTCTACATTAGGGTGGTCCAAAAATTCGACTTTCGATTTCACTGTTCAACAAAATATTACCTGTGTGTTCATGGAATGAGATACATAATTTCCAGAGTAGTTTTCTGTGCTGAATCCAAATCAGACCTCTATTTTTTTCCCAGCACGTTAGATTTTTGAGATTTTTTTAGTCAACATTTTGTTCGAAAAATCAAAAATTATATGATAAAAAGGTGAAAAAACATGATTTCGAGAGGTTTTTAACCGAGAATTTAACCATGAATTTGTTTTTTTTAGATATCTTATATGGTTCCTGAGATAATAAGAAAAACGTAAAAAAAACCCGAAAAAAATGGTTTTACCAAAAACATTATATTTAACTAAATAACAATTATTTTTTAGTCAACTGGGTGTCAGACTCTGTCAGAAGCGACGAGGGAATTTTCATCAACCAGAAAACGTACATTACAGATATCCCTCAACGATTCGGGATGGAAGAGTGCAACCCTGTATCAACCCCTTTAGATCAGTGGTAGGGGTCTTTTTCCACAGGCAGGTCAAAGTAAGGAAATTTAAAAACTTTTAATTTTTAAACTAGCGATTTGAAAATAGCATAATCAGCATCCACGAATTTTTCCGATTACAGTGATACATTACTTGCCTAGAAAAGTTGAAAATTTGAAGGAGTTTGATATCTCAAATTGTCAACCTATATAAACCAATTACATGTCGTTGGAATCGAAAAAATACGTAGATTCCAAATATATTACTTTTAAATCGAGGATTGCAGAATTAAGAAATTTGTTATTTCAAATTTTTTCCCATTTTCCAACAAAGGACCCCTGAGGAAAGGGTTGGTCTGCCGAAGCTTGCAGGTATCTGACCAGAAAGTAGGTACTGTGTCTTAGGCGTGCACAACCACCATTTAGGTATTGTGCCTTATATTTCCCTTTCTCTTGGAGGGTTAATAATTTTGCAAACAATTCGGTTATAGTCTATAAAATCTGTATTTTTCTAGAAACAGGCCACCTACATTTTTTCCCGGAACGAATCATAAGGTCTACTATGATATTTTCTGACAATACTTCCTTAACAATTCCAGGGTACTATGCTTGTTCTTACAGTACAGTAATCCATGTACCAAGCTCATACGGATTTGTACTAACGTTGTTGGAGTTTATTTCAAAATTAGAAACTAGATTAGTGTTATGATTAGGTCCAGTGTTTGACTGCCAATGTTCCGCCGTCAAAGATAGCAAAAACAGGTTCTTTGTTTATTGCAACCAACAAAATTACAAATCTTACAAACATCTACAAAAGGACGTGTCGTACATTAAGATTTGTTTACTTGGAAAAAAATAAAAACCGTCCGAAAGTGCCTCTTTTTAAATATGCAATTATTATTGCAATAATTAATTAACAAGTTTCAAACTTTCAGAAACTATGTCCCTTACCACTCTTAAAAAGTGTGCAAAACTTCAGCCCGAAATAATAATTAGTTTTCATGAAAAGTGGGTTATTGTCCTCTACGGGAGTTGTGCTACCAAGTACACAACAAAACGACTTTTAATCATTAAATTGCATAAAAATAAGTTAAAAAAGATGTTAAGTTTTCTTCTTATAACAAATGAAATAACTACGTCAATTTTCATTTTATAAAGTTCAATTTTGTACCAAATATAGAAAAGGAGTTCTACTAATTGTTATAAAATTCACGAAGATATGCAGTCTAAATTTATTGTTTACAATCGTGTCTGATTCACGGAAAAGCTCACAGAAAAGGATCGACGCAGTCAGTGGAGGCGGAGTGGGAGAAGCCGCTGTGGCATGCCAGGAGCTCGCGCCGGAATTGAATTCACGTGTTCAAATTGCAAACAGTTTTAATATCTCAGCAACAAATTGATGTATCAAGATGTTTTTTGTTTCAATTTGGACTAGCTTTCCTTGCTGGTTACAAATCTGTTGATTGCTTCTAGAAAAAATTATATCCAATACCTTATGTTTAAAACTATTTAATTTATCTTCCCGAAATTTGCCATTAATATATTGTTTATTAGATTGACTATAATATATACCTTATTCTTTTAAAGATTTAGATCTGAAAAATTACTTTAGGAAGATAGCAGCACAACTCCCGTAGATGACAATAGTCCATTTTTTAATAACAAATAAGTTTTTATGAAAAATAATTATTTCGGGCTGAAGTTTTGCACACGTTTGGAGCTGTCGATAGAAAGCGGATAACTTCGGCTTTGCTGAATACAACCGATTTTGTGGACTCGAAACCAACTGATTTGTTGTTATGTATGTAATCAAGGTCGCATACATGTTAATATTCTGCTTCTCTTTCAGAAGGAGAGTTTTTTGAGCATGGAGAATATGGACCACAAACTCGGTGATTTCTTTGACGCGCTCAGCATTTTAAAATATGCCAATAGAGTATTCTCCGAGCATGATGTCGTTTGGTTACTAGTTCGCCATTTTCGAAAAGCCTCGTAGGCCGCTGCATATTTACTTTTCGATTTAGACGGTAACAAATCCGCAGTCGCATTTTCAGCTTGTTCTTGCAACGGAGGTGGTGTGCACTGCATAAACTCTCCGTCTTTATTACCACTTCCATCGCGACACGTAAAACAATTGCTTTTGGTTGACAAAACACTCGGACTTTCGTGCAACCAGATAAATTCAGGTGACGTACGTTTGACACCACTGTACTCGTACAGTCTACAAACATCAGTCATATATACCGCGCATGCGTCACAAGAGAGTGCCACGAGTAATACCCCTCTCCGACAAACGGAAACATCGTGTCCTACGAACACGCACGGAAAGATCCGAAGGCCGTCCAATTTATGGAATTCAACGAAGTCATGGAATTCCACGATTTGAAGGAATTCCGTGAATTCCTTGAATTCCATGAAATCCTTGAATTCCATGACTTCTGCGAATTCAGTCAATTCCGTGCATTCAATGAATTCCATAAATTCCTCGAATTGCATTAATTCCTTGAATTTCATGAATACGCGCGCTTAGCCCGCTACGTTTCTGGAGCGTAACGTGACGTGACGCTGGACTATTGCGTGATGATTATTATGGATGCATTCCTCGTGCACAAATGCCGTACCGCGCCCTGAGAAGTTTAACTTCAAAAATACCAATGTACCAATGGAACCAATTTAAATTTTTCTATGTACTTCTACTGGAGCTTTAGTGATTCGGAACCCACTTTAAACTATAGGTCCCCTCAGAAGAGGGTAGTTACCTGCCAAGGAAGAGGCCCCATGTCGAGGGGAAAATTTCTTGGGCGTCACTAGTCGACTTTAAAAATGCGATCTGAGTTAGCAGTCTCCTTGCGAAGGGGCTCTATGTCGAGGGGTCTATCACTCGGTGGTCACTGGTTGATGTCGAGTAATGAACACACACACACACCAGAAAGGTGCACTTAATGTGGGCATCTAACTGATGACCTCAGAAGGATCGCTCCGTCCACCCCAACCTATGGCCACTTCTATATGGTCAGGCTAGGGAGGCTGCCGGATGGCAGAGTGAATAAGGCTCACTTTTCTGTTCAAGGAGGTTCGCGTCATTCACTGTCATACCTGGCACCCAAGAGGTATTTTTCCAGAACGTTGGAAACAACGAAATGCACCGCTATCTACCTAAGTGGAGGTGTTCAGATTGGGTATAATGCTTTGATAATAAACACGGGTGTGGGGAAATGGGCTTTATAGTTTGATAGCCAGGGTTACAACCAATTAACACTTTTTCTTGAAGAAGATTTCTCCCTCAGCACATACACTGAATTAGAACTCGCTAAAAGTGCTACTTAACAAAATATTATTGTTTTTAAAACAATCCACCCTCCCTCACACTGCCAATTTTGGATTTTTCATGCCGAAAAAAGCAGTTAATATTCAGCAAGCCTTGCATTCCAAAGATTTTCAAATAGAAAGTGAATATATTCCGTTTTGTAACAATGGAAGTTCATTACATGCGTCGCTTACACGAAAGTGTAAAATAATGTGCCCTATGCCATAATTAAGGGATCATTTAGGGCTCATTTAACACCAAAAAGTCAAGTTTTGGACTCTGCATTTTTTTTCTAAATGCAGTGCAATTTTTCAAAAACAACCCCTATCACAGAAACACTACCATAAGGGGATTAGGGGGGCTGGTCTTTTTTGTTACAGGGACCCCAAGTTGGCCAAACCAAGGGCCTGCATACTGGCGAATAGAGTTAACGCTGTCCCGCTGCTTGAGCTATGTTCGAAAGACCTGATGGTGATAGCCACGGATCTCAAAGGAATAGGAAGGCTAGTTCTGGGATCGGCTTATTTTCCTTATGACAGCGATACCAACCCGCCAGTGGAAGTATGTACACTGGTGGAATATTGCAAGGTAAGGGGTATTCCTCTTCTGCTGGGATGCGATGCTAATTTCCACCATACTTTGGGGGGCAGCACGGACATCAACTCAAGAGGTAATTACCTACTGGAATAACTAATCAGCACTGATTTAGATATTCTTAACACGGGGAACACCCCGACGTTCGGTAACTCGGTCAGGGAGGAAGTCATTGACATCACTCTCTGTACCAGTAGTTTTAGAGATAATATCAAGAAGTGGAGAGTTTAGATGAACCCACTCTCTCAGATCACTCACAGATAGAGTTCTTGTTGGAATCCATTGTACCCGCTGGCCCTAAATGGGTCAGAAATCGAAGAAGAACGGACTGCGATCAGTTTTCCACGGAACTAAGATGTGCACTTTCAGAGGTTCCCAGGTCAATTCGAGACGTGGATACC
The DNA here is from genome assembly GCA_932195095.1 of Andricus curvator. Lineage (NCBI taxonomy): Eukaryota > Metazoa > Arthropoda > Insecta > Hymenoptera > Cynipidae > Andricus > Andricus curvator. The sequence goes on from CAKNYM010030214.1 coordinate 19,188, forward strand.
CTGGAGATGGCAGCCAAAATTTGCACGGAAGCCATCATAGCTACTTATGAAATTAATTGTCAACCTACAAGAGTCCGAAAGGCTGGGGAGACATACTGGTGGAATGGGAAACTCGAAGAGCTTCGCAGGGAAACCAGAGAGAGGTTCAGACGTGCCAGTACTGGCAAAACGAAGGAACTATAGACCTCATTCACAACGATGAGGGATGAATACAGGGGTGCAATACATAAGGCAAAGAGAGAGAGCTGGACCAACTTTTGCACAAACATCGAGAATGGAGCTGAGGCAGCTAGGCTGGATAAGCTGCTTTCTCGAAATCCGGACACTGTTCTCGGCACTCTGAAACTGCCTGGCGGGGGGTACTCAGAGTCGGGCGGAGATACCTTGACTCACCTGATCAAGGCACATTTCCCGGGCTTTTCAAGGTTTGGAGAAATGGGGACGACACCTCAAAGGCAACCAAAGTGGCCTGCGGCCCAACTGGGCCCGAAACGGCGGCTAGCCAACGAGATTGTCATATCCGTCAGGGTCAGGTGGGCCCTGAAGTCCTTCAGTCCTTACAAGTGTCATGGCCCAGATGGCATATATCCAGTCCTCTTACAGAGGGCTGGAGAGATCATCATAGGGCCGCTAGTGAGACTTTCTAGGGCTAGTCTGACGTTGGGTTATGTCCCGGCGGCATGGAGGGGTACGAGAGTAGTCTTTATTCCGAAAGCAGGTAGGATCGGTTATACCTTACCCAAGAATTTCCGTCCCATCAGCCTAACATCTTTCCTAATAAAAACAGTGGACATACTTGTAGATAGATATATCCGCGATAAGGTCTTTTCAAGTAGGCCACTTCACAAGGAGCAACACGTCTATAGGGCTGGTCACTCGACGGAGACGGCCCTAAGCGGATCAGTAAACCTAATTGAAGGACAACTGAAGGAGAAAGTCCTCGCGATTGGAACCTTTATTGAAATCGAAGGAGCCTTCAATAACACCTCTGGAGAGGTGATCAGGGTGGCTCTGATCACGCATGGTGTGCCTATTGCAGCCGTGGAATGGACGTGCCACATGTTGGCCAACAGGAATCTAACTACGACTAAGGGTGATACCACTTTATGTAGAACCGTAGACTCGGCATGTCCGCAGGCAGGAGTTTTTGTCGCCCTTGCTGTAGTGCTTAGTAGTGGATGAACTGCTTCATCTACTCTCGAGTCAGGGCCACCACGTCATAGGCTATGCGGACAATATACTGGTTATCGTGCGCGGCCAGCATCTGGATGCGCTCTTCGGAGTAATGCAGCAAGTCCTGATGATAGTGGATTCATGGTGCAAAAAAACTGGACTATCGGTTAATCCGAGTAAGACAGATGCGGTTGTTTTCACCAGAAGGTATAAGTGGGGAACCACGAGTACACTGAAACTTCGAGGACAAAAACTGGAAATTCAAGAACGAGCTAAATATCTAGGAGTCATTCTGGATCAGAAGCTGTTATGGAACGAGCACCTGGAAAACAAGTGCAAGAAGCTAGTAGCGACTCTATGGCTCTGTAGGAGAGCCATAGGGAAAAGTTGGGGCTAGAACCCGGAGACACCTATGTGGATCTACACAGCGATCTTGCGACCCAGGCTAACCTATGCGGCAGTGGTCGGGTGGAGCAGGGTCGAGCTGTCCACTGTGAAGTCTCGACTGGAAAGGATCAGGGGACTGATTTTGAGAGACGTCACTGGTACCTCGAAGTCGACACCCACGATGGGACTGGGGGCACTAATAGATTGGGAGCCCCTCAATATCACCATCAAAGCCGTGTCTGCGAAGGCGGCCTCGAGACTAAATTTGGTGAATGACAGAAGGATCTCGACAGCAGTGAAGATCCCAATCGACATCGCGAGGAGGCCGACCCTGAACATGCCCAAGGACAAAATGGCCACTCGCTACCTCTTCGACAAGAAGTATCGAGTTAGCCTATCCACGAAGGAAAAATAGGTTAGCGGCGACGCACAGTGGGCTAAAGTGAAAAAGTTCGTGACAAAATGGTAGAATTTTTGATAGGAATGAGCTAAAGAGATAAATTTTTTATGGAATTACAGATAAATAACTATAGAATAGAGGAAATATACGGAAAAGCTGACAGAATATATTTTTGACCTTGAAAATGTTGGTTTAAGTTTGACATGGGCGCTCTGACATTATATTTAACATTCTATATATATTTTTTTTATAGATTTTGTCATGCCGAATCCGAATCCGGGCTTTAAATCAGCCTAGGACCTTTTGTTCGTAAGAAAAATGCAATTAAATTATCTATTTTAAACCTTCATGGATTGAATGATTTTCACTTATGTAAATTTGACTATTTGTCGTATTAAAGGGGTCTTCGGGTCGCTGATTTCCAATCTAAAGTCAAAATGTCAAAATTCAAAATTTCGGATTTGAAATCGACTACATAAAAAAACCCCAACTAGCGATTTTTAATAAAATCGGTTATGTTATTACACTGACATTCCGCCATATTGGATTTCCGAATGTTGACATTTTGACTTGAGATTCGAAATCAGCGACCCCAAAACCCCCCGTACAGTAATTTTTGGTCATATCAGCTCGGTCTTACAATTTTGGTCCGTCATTTTGAATTTTGACATTTTGACTTTAGATTCGAAATAAGCGACCCGAAAACCCCTAGTACAGTCATTTTCAGTCATATCAGCTCGGTCCTATAATTTTGGTCCGCCATATTGGATCCGCCATTTTAAATTTTGACATTTTGACTTTAGATTCGAAATCAGCGACCCGAAAACCCCCAGTACAGTAATTTTCAGTCATATCAGCTCGGTCTTACAATTTTGGTCCGCCATATTAGATCCGCTATTTTGAATTTTGACACTAGATTCGAACTCAGCGACCCGAAGACCCCTTTAATACGACAAATAGTCAAATTTACATTAATGAAAATCATTCAATCCATGAAGGTTTAAAATAGATCATTCAATTGCATTTTCTTCAAGAAAAAAAGGTCCTAGGCTGATTTAAAGCCCGGACTCGGATTCGGCATGACAAAATCTATAAAAAATATATATGTAGCATGTTCAGCATAATGTCTCAGCGCCCATGGTGTCAAATAACACAACTTTTGGTCAAAAAATGTCAAACTTAACCTACATTTTCAAAGTCAAAAATATATTCTGTCAGCTTTTCCTTATTTTTCCTCTATTCTATAGTTATTTATCTGTAATTCCAAAAAAAATTATCCCTCTAGTTCATTCCTATCAAAAGTTCTAAGATGTTGTCACGAACTTTTTCACTTTAGCCCACTGTGCGATGCACACCTGCTCAGTGATGGAGACAACTGGTTTACAGATGGCTCAAGGAACGAGAAGAATGCTGGAGCCGGTGTATATCGTAGAAGGAATGGAATGGGCTTCACAATCGAGATGGGGTCCTACGCCACAGTTCTACAATCTGAGATTATGGCCATACTCCAGTGCGCCTAGAAGGCAAAAGAGTATGACAACAAAAGAAACATCCGTATCTGCTCAGACAGCAGGGCTGCTATATTGGCCTTGAATGGAAAAACGAACACTTCGCTATTAGTATGGGAATGCTTTGAGGCACTAAATATGTTAGCGACGGTAAACCGAGTTACTCTGCTATGGATCCCTGGACACAGCGGTATCGAGAGAAATGAGATATCGGATAGGCTAGCCAAACTAGCAGCAAGAAGAAATTTTACTGGACCCGAGCCAGTTGTAGGTATTTCCAGTAGGTCAGTTACTGAAGAAATTAACAGTTGGCTGACTGAGGAACATCAGAATGAGTGGGATTTGGTCTCTGGTTGCAGACAGGCCAAAACACTCTTGTGATCAAAGCTTAACTCTAACCGAGCAAGGGAAATACTCAAGCTCGGGAGAAACGAAATCAAAGTCCTAAGAGAAATGTTTATAGGACATGGGAACCTCGGATATCACAGACACAAGATAGGGCTTGCGGTAAGTCCCCTCTGTCGTCTGTGCGGAAAGGATAATAAAACAGCTACTCATATCCTTTGTCACTGCCCTGCGATTGCAGGGAAACGTCTAACACTCATAGACAATTACTGCATCAGTGAGTCAGAGATATCAGCCAACAGCGTGGCTGCGGTCCTCTCCCTATGGAGAGGACTTCGGGGTCACGCTCAGGCTCACAAGGGGACGCAACGGGATTACTGAAGCGTCAGGAGCTGTTACGGTCTCAATCCAGAACTAATAATAAAAAACCATCCCTTAAAGTTGAAAAACTACACCTCACCCAAAAGTGCTGAGACACTGCACTAAATATGCACTAATCATAAAAGTGAGTACGTCAGGATTGAGGGATCATTTTAGGCTCTCCAACGCACCCAAATTCAATTTTCCAAAACCATCCCTTGATATTAGAAAACTGTCCCTTACCCAAAAGTGCTGATAAAGTCCAAGAAAAAGTATTGCATCAGATTGGAATATTTTGTAGCTGTCCGGAATCATGAAAAACTTTTCCAAAAACCACCCCTAACACTCGAAAACCACCGCGTAAAGGAATGCGACATTAAACTGAGAATGAAGTATATCAGCAGAGTTTGATTTCCTCAGGCAGTCCCCAAATAGTGTAAGCCCTGTGCCATAATTGAGGCTTATTTAGGGCTCATGCAATACCCAAAAGCCAAATTTTTGGCTCTGCATTTAAAGAAAAATGCATGGTACTGCCAGCGTTACGTGAAGCTAGCAGTACCATGGTATAAATATATGTTATATCAACTTTCTTCTTACACAGGACTTGAGGGCTCATTTAGGGCTCTTGCATGACCCCCGGCGAATTTTTTTTTTTAAATAACCCCTATCAGAAAAAAGCTACCCTAAAAAATTAATATGCACTAATCATAAAAGTGAGTACATCAGAATTGAGGGCTCATTACAGGCTCTCCAACGTCCTCAAAATCAAACTTCCAAAACCATCCCTGAACATTGAAAAACTACCCCTAAATTGAGCCCTCAATTCTGATGTACTCACTTTTATGATAAGTGCATATTTATTTTTTAGTGTAGTTTTTCTGTGATAGGGGTTGTTTTTGAAAAATTGCACCGGGGGTCATGCCAAAGCCCTAAATGAGCCCTCAATTCCTGTGAGAGAAGAAAGTTGATAGAACAAATATTTCTACCATGAAATGCTAGCTTTACGTAAAGCTGGCAGTACCATGCATTTTTACATTCTCATTCTAATGAGAAGGTATTGGTTTTATGTAAA
>CAKNYM010030215.1:4938-15596 GCA_932195095.1 Andricus curvator
TTAATTTTTTTAGTTGAAGATTCAACATTGTAGTTAAAAATTCATTTTTTAAATTGATAAATTAAATATTGGGTTGAAATTTTGAATTTTTTGTTAGAAATTCGTTTCTCTCTTTTTTGTTGAAAATTAATTTTTTCAACTGAAAATTTAATTTTCGCATTTCCTGTGGAAAATTCATCTTTTTTAGATAAAAGTTCAACTATTTGGTAAAAAATTAAACTATTTTAGTTGCTCGTAAGTAGAACTACTTTGGTAAAAATTAATTTTTTTTAGTTTAAGATTCATAATTTTAGTGAAGAATTCATTTATTTGGTTGAAAATTTAAATATTTTGTTGAAAATTCGTTTCTCTTTTTTTGTTAGAAAATAATTTTTTTAACTAAAAATTCAATTATTGCATTTCTTGTTGAAAATTCATCTTTTCATCTTTTATTATTTACTATCTTTATGAAAATTGAATTTTTAAGATTCATCATTTTAGTTAAGAATTCTTGTATTTGGTTGAAAATTTGAATTTTTTGTTAAAAATTGAAATATTTTGGTAGAAAATTAATCTTCTTGGCTGAAAATTCCTCTTTCTGGTTGAAAATTCAACTATTTGGTTCAAAATTGACCTATTTTGTTGAAAATTCAAATATTTGGTTGAAAATTCGTTTTTTTTTTTTATTGTGTTAAAAAATAATTTTTTTAACTAAAAATTCAATTATTGCATTTCTTGTTGAAAATTCATCTTTTCATCTTTTATTATTTACTATCTTTATGAAAATTGAATTTTTAAGATTCATCATTTTAGTTAAGAATTCTTGTATTTGGTTGAAAATTTGAATATTTTGTTAAAAATTGAAATATTTTGGTAGAAAATTAATCTTCTTGGCTGCAAATTCCTCTTTCTGGTTGAAAATTCAACTATTTGGTTCAAAATTGACCTATTTTGTTGAAAATTCAAATATTTGGTTGAAAATTCGTTTTTTTTTTTTATTGTGTTAAAAAATAATTTTTTTAACTAAAAATTCAATTATTGCATTTCTTGTTGAAAATTCATCTTTTCATCTTTTATTATTTACTATCTTTATGAAAATTGAATTTTTAAGATTCATCATTTTAGTTAAGAATTCTTGTATTTGGTTGAAAATTTGAATTTTTTGTTAAAAATTGAAATATTTTGGTAGAAAATTAATCTTCTTGGCTGAAAATTCCTCTTTCTGGTTGAAAATTCAACTATTTGGTTCAAAATTGACCTATTTTGTTGAAAATTCAAATATTTTGTTGAAAATTCGTTTTTTTTATTGTATTAAAAAAATAATTTTTTCAACTGAAAATTTAATTATTGCATTTCTTGTTGAAAATTCATCTTTTCATATGAAAATTTAACTATTTGGTAAAAAATTAAACTAGTTGCTCGAAAGTAGAACTACTTTGGCAAAAATTGATGTTTCAAGATTCATCATTTTAGTTAAGAATTCATTGATTTGGTTGAAAATTTCAATATTTTGTTGAAAATTGAAATATTTTGGTAGAAAATTAATCTTCTTGGCTGAAAATTCCTCTTTCTGGTTGAAAATTCATCTTTTTTTGGTAGAAACTTATTTTTCTTTGTTGAAGATTCATCTTTTTTTGGTAGAAAATTCTCATTTTTGAATAGAAAATTGATATTATTGGTTGAAAATTCAACTATTTGATTAAAAATTTAACTAATTAATTGAAAATTCATTTTTTTGGGTTCAACTCGACTCCTTTGTAGAAAATTTATCATTTTGTGTAGAAATTTTCACAAATTTAGTCAAAAATTTCTCTTTTTGGTCAAAAATTATCTGCTTGGCCTTTAATATTTTTTATTAAAAATTAAAATCTCGTTCGACTGAAAATTCCTCTTTATGGTTGGAAAATTTAACTATTTTTTTAAAAATTGATCTGTTTTTTTTTAAATTATACTCCTTTGGTAAAAAATTATTTTTCTTACCTGAAAATTAATTTTTTTCTTCAAAAATTCAAATGCGTCTTTTTGGATTAAATTAAATCTTGTTTAGTTAAAAATTAAACTATTGTGTTTCATATTTGACTATTTTGTTGGAAATTCAACTATTTTGTTAGAAATTCAACTATTTTGTTGAAAATTAATTATTTTGTCGAAAATTCAACTGTTTTATTGAAAAGTAATCTTTTTTAGTGAAAAATTGAACTATTTGGTTGAATATTTGACTATCTTCTTAAAAATTCAATTATTTTGTTGAAAATAAATTTATTTTGTCGGAAATTAAACTGTTTTGTTAAACATTTGTTTTTTTGAATTAAAATTACGTCCTTTTGAATCGAAAAGTATTTTACTTTTTAGCTAAAACACTCAACTTTTTTTTTAAAATCCAGCTCTTTTGGTGAAAAAAAATTTTTGTAGAAAATTCAACTGTTTGGTTGAAAATTAATCTTTTTTAGTTGAAAATTAAACTATTTGGTGAAAAATTAAACTAGTTGGTCGAAAGTTGAACTACATTTTTAAAAATTAGTTTTTTTAGTTGAAGATTCAACATTTTGGTTAAGAATTCATTTATTTGGTTAAAATTTAAATATTTGGTTGAAAATTCGTTTTTCTTTTTTTTTTAATTATTTGTTTTAACTTAAAATTTAATTATTGCATTTATTGTTGAAAATTCATCTTCCTTGGGTGAAAATTCAACTATTTAGTAAATTAATTTTTCAAGTATAAGATTCATCATTTTAGTTAAGAATTCATATATTTGGTTGAAAATAAAAATATTATGTTGAAAATTCGTTTCTCTTTTTTGGTTACAAATTAATTTTTTTAATTGAAAATTTAATTATTCCATTTCTTGTGGAAAATTCAACTATTTGGTGAAAAATTAAACAATTTGGTCGAAAGTAGAACTACTTTGGTAAAAATAATTTTTTTTCAAGTTTAATATTCATCATTTCAGTTAAGAATTCATTTATTTGGTTGAAAATTTAAATATTTTGTTGAAAATTTAAATATTTTGTTGAAAATTCAACTATTTTATTAAAAATTTCTCCTTTTCAATCAAAAAATTCGCCTGTCTTTTGGAAAATTGAAAATTCATCTCGTTTGGTAAAAAATTATTTTTCTTGGTTGAAAATTCGTATTTTTGTGTAGAAAATTTATCTTTCAGAATAAAAATTCATAATTTTGTTTGAAAATTTAACTATTCGGTTGATAATTCAATTATTCAATTAAAAATTCATCTTTCCTGGTTTAAAAATTAACTGTTTTCTGAAAAATTCTAAAAACATTCCTAAAAAGTTGAATGTTTTAGAATACGTTTGACTTTTTAACCCGAAAAGATGAATTTCCAATCAAGTATTTGAATTTTTAACCACATCGTTGAATTTTCAACCAAAACGATGAATTTTTAACCAAGAATATTAATTTTCTACCTAAAAATACGAATTTTCAACCAAATAATTAAATTTTTCACCAAAAAGGTGAATTTTCAATAAAGAAAAATAATTTTTTGCCAGAAAAAAAATTAATTTTCAGCAAAATAGATCAATTTTGAACCAAATAGTTAAATTTCCAACCAGAAAGAGAAAATTTCATTTTTCTGAAAAATCCCCTATTTTCCCTGTTTTAAGAGCTACAATTTTGGGCTCTGAATTCTGTTGAAATATTATGTTTATTTTTTATTTTTGTTCCTAATGGGTGGGGGGGGGGGTTCAAAATAGCGTGAAGTAATTTTTGAACAGTCCCCATTTCATATCCTATTTTTTAAAATAAAAAATATAGAATTTATTAATTTTTTTATTTTAAAGGTGAAAAAAGAAGACTTGCCTTCCTGGACCTTATGCTAGAATTGGCAAGAGATGGTGCAAAATTGTCTGACGAAGAAATTAAAGAAGAAGTTGATACAATCATGTTTGAGGTAAAAATATATTTTTTAACACTATTTTTATATTTAATTATTAAAATAAAATTAGATTATTATAATAAATAAAATTAACTTTTAGGGACATGATACGACAGCTGCAGGGTCCAGTTTTGTCCTTTGTGTCTTGGGAACTCACCAGGATATCCAAGTGAGTTAAAAAAAATTAGTTATGAACAAAAAAAAAAATTAATTTTCAGAGGAACAATATTTTAAATGCAGGAAACATGTTAAAAAAGTGTACAAAATTTTTTTGATTATTTCCAATATTTTAAAAAAAGCTTATTTTTTATCTACTTTAGAGTTTCTAGGTAGGCGATGACATCTTTTCTCTCGTCTGCTTTCTTCAAACCGGGGAAAACCATTTTTCCACCGGGAATAAATTTTTTTGGTTTTTCCAAATATTCGTCTAAGGTACTTTCATTCCAAGTGGCTCCCTTTTTTTTCATTCCTTCCGAGTAACTGAAAGTAGGATGACCTGAAAATATATAAAATATTAATTTTGGAACATAAAATAAAATTGAAAATGCAAGCCAAAATGTGGGACGAATAAGAAATTCAGGAAAATAAAATTACCGTACTGTAAAATTCCCGAATTGGAAAATTCCCGAAAAATGAAATTTTCTAATTTTAAAATTAAGAATAATAAAATTCCCGAGGAAAGACTGATAAATCCCGAAAAATTAAATTCGCGACACTGTAAAATTCCCGAATTAGAACATTCCCGAATAATAACATTTCTGAATAATAAAATTCCCGAAGTAGAAAATTCCCGAATAATAAAATTCCTGAATTGGAAAATTCCCGAACAGTTCATAATTATGAACTGTTGTTATGAAATTTCCGAATTTAAACAATAAATTTTCTTATAAATATTATTTATTTATTAAAAATGCAATAATCAAATATTTTTATAACAAAACATTATTTTTAATTTTTAAAGTTTTTGAAAATATTTTTTGAATTTAAAAAAACAATAATTTGAACAAAATTTCTTCCAAAAAATACATTTTTTTATTGTTAATAATATTTATAAAAAAAATTTAATGTTTAAATTTGGGAATTTTATAATTCGGAAATTTTCTAGTTCGGGAATTTTATTATTCAGCGATTTTCTGTCAGGAATTTTATTGTTCGGTAATATTATAAACTATTCGGGAATTTTCCAATTCGGAAAGTTTATTATTCGGGAATTTAATGATTCTGAAATTTTATTATTCGGAAATTTTCATATTCGGGAATTTTATTATTCGGGAATTTAATGATTCGAGAATTTTATTATTCGGAAATTTTCATATTCGGGAATTTTATTATTCGAGAATTTTCCAACTCGAGAATTCCATTATTCGAGAATATTCCAATTCGGGAATTTTATTTTTTTGAGATTTTTGAGTCGTCCCATTCCCGAACAGTTTATAATATTACTGAATTTGAAAATTCCCGAATAATAAAATTTCCGACAGCATATAAAATTCCCGAATTTTAAAATTTCCGAATAATAAAATTCCCGACAGTTTATAAAATTCCCTAATTTGAAAATTCCCGAATTCAAACAATTAAAAAAATGTCTTTATTAAAAGTTATTTATTTATTGAAAATACAATTATCAAATATTTCAAAAAATATATTTTTAATGTTTAAAGTTTCTAAAGTTATTGTTCAAATTTCATATCACAAAAATTGAAAAAAATATATTCCTAGATGACAATTTTTTTCAATTATTATTATTTTAAATTTAAACAATAATTTTAGAAATAATAAACATTAAAAATAATTTGTTTGATAAAAAGATTTGATTATTTTATTTTTATTAAATAAATAACATTTGTAAAATAAAATTTTTCAATTGTTTATTTTATCCAAATGTTAAATGTTAAGTTACCCAAATGTTAAATGTTGAGATAAATTTTAAATTTAATTGTTTAAATTTTTCATTTGTTAAATTTTAATTTAAATTAATTCTTTAAATTTTCCAGTTGGGATATTTTATAATTCAGCAACTTTCTGTCGGGAATTTTCCAATTCATGAATTTTACAGTGCCGGGAATTTTATTTTCTGGATTTTTCAGTCGTCCCATTTGGGGAATTATAAAATTCTTGAATTTAAATATTAATTTTTTTGTTATAAATATTATTTATTTATTAAAAATATAATAATAAAATATTTTTGTCAAAAAAAAATTATTTTCAACGTTTAAAGTTCTTAAAATGATTATTTAAATTAAAAATAAGAATAATTAAATAAAATTGTCATCGAGAAATATATATTTTTTAGTTATTGTTATTTTCAAAATTTAGGCAATAATTTTAGGTTCTTTAAACATCAAAAATAATTGTTTTAAACAAAATATTTTATTATTGTATTCTTAATAAATAAATAATATTCAAGAAAGAAAATTGTTTAATAGTTTAAATTCGGGAATTTAATAGTTCGGGAATTTTCTATATTTAATAATTCGGCCATTTTCTGTTGTGAATTTTATTATTCGTGAATTTTACAGTGTCGGAAATTTTAACTTTCTGGACTTTCATCCGTCTTATTTGGGAAATTATAAATTTCTTGAATTTAAACAATTAAAAGTTTTTTATAAATATTATTTATTTATTCATTAAAAATACAATAATCAAATATCTTTATCAACAAAATTATTTTTAATATTTGAAGTTTCTAAAATTATTTTTGGAATTTAAAATAACAATAATTGAATAAAGTTGTCATCCAGAAATATATTTCTTTCAATTATTGATATTTTAAAATTAACCAATAATTTTAGAAACTCTAAACATTGAAAATAATTTTTTCTCAAGAAAATATTTTATTATTGTATTTTTGATAAATAAATAATACTTGAAAAATAAATTTTTTTAATTGTTTAAATTCGGAAATTTCATTATTCTGGAATATTCCAATTCGAAAATTTTATTTTTCGGGATTTTTCCAATACGGGAATTTTATTTTTCTGGATTTTTCAGGTTTCCCATTTTGGGAATTATGAAATTCCCGAATTTAAACAATTGAATTGTCTTATAGATATTATTCATTTATTAAAAATACAATAATCAAATATTTTATTCAAAAAAATTATTATTAATGTTTAAAGTTTCTAAAATTATTTTCTAAATTCAAAATAATAATTGAATAAAATTGACATTCAGAAATATATTTTGTTCAATAATTATTATTTTAAATTTACACACTGATTTTAGAAACTTTAAACATTGAAAATAATTTTTTCTCAAGAAAATATTTTATTATTGTATTTTTAATAAATAAATAATACTTGAAAGAGAAAATTTTTTATTTTTTTGAATTTGGGAATTTTCTAGTTCGGATATTTTATAATTTTGCAATTTTCTGTCGGGAATTTTCCAATTCGGTAATAATATAAACTGTCGGGAATTTTCCAATTCTGGAATTTTATGATTCGGCAATGTTGTTTCAATTCGAGAATTTTATTATTCGCAAATTTTATTTTTCGGCAGTTTTCAATCGTCCAAATTAAAATAGAAAAATTCAAAATATAAATAATAAAAAACATCAATTAAATTGTATTCATTAAGTTTAAATAAATATTTTTAAAAATTTCTTACTGCCAGTCGTTTTGCCTACGATTGCAAAAAGGTTAGGTCCGACTTTATTTCTTCCACCTTTTTCAACAGTATGACAAGTCGTACATACTTTGGCAAATATTTTTCTTCCATTTTCAGCATCTCCCATTTTATCGATAGAATATAATTTTCAAACTCAAAAAGGCTTTTACAATTTGATAAATTATTTCTTTTTTTGACAAGAAATTTATCCAAGCTCAAAATTTCGAGATTTTTTTGTTTCATGTTCTTTTATTTTCAATAATTTAAATATTTATCTGTGATTTTTAATTTTTTAATTTAATTGTTTATTTTAAATAAATAACAGCAAATGAATGCGCTAGAAGTGCGCGTTCACGTTTCTGGATTTTCATTTTCTAACATTAAAAATATAAACAATTTTATAATAATAAACAAAAAAAAAAATATATATATATAAACAAATTATTAAATATGAAGAGTTTTTCAAATTTTTAGAACAATAATTTTTAATTATTTGAACCATATTAAAAATATTTGTACTAAACGATTTTGAATTTAAAATTATGTAAAAATAGAATGAAAAAATGAAGCTGATAAAAAAATTCTATGAAGAACAAGGAAAGATCTGCTGAGGACTCGGTAGTGCCATTGATTGACGCTCCACTCATGGATAGTGGCGTTCCCGGTTCAATTCCCGACTGAGGCAGATTTTGTCTTATACTTCAAAAATTATTTTCTGTAGTAATTGAAAAAAAATCATAATTTAATGTTAAAATTCGTTAGACAAATTTAAGATGACTCAAAAATCCCCAAAAAAATTTACAACACTGCGAAATGCCCGAAAAAAATCGGAATAAATATTCCGGAATTATAAAATTGCCGAAATATAAAATATCCGAACTAGAAAGTTCCCACTTTTACTTTATCAGAGAAAATTTTTGTTTAGCGTTTGAACTTTAAAAAAATAATATTTTTAAATTTAAAATAACAATAATTGAAAAACAATATATTTCTGTATGAGAATTTTTATTAAAAAATCCTGCAAAGTTTGTTTGAAAATGTTATCAGGTCCGGAAAAAATTTTGGAGGGAAAATTATTTTCTTTCGAAGCGCCAGTGTTTTTAAATTTAGTTTCTCATACAATTTTAAATTCAAACAATAAATTTGAAAATTTTAAAGATTAAAAAAATGTCCTTAATAAGAATCTTTTATTTTTAGTAAATGAATAATATTTATTAAAAAGCAATTTTTTAAATTTGGGAATTTTATAATTCGGCAATTTGTCGTCAAAAATTTTAAATTTTGGTAATATTATAAACTGTTGGTAATTTTATTAGTTGGGAATTTTCCAATTCAGTAATATTATAAGCTGTTTAAAAATTTTATTATTTTGAAATTTTCCAATTTTGGACTTTCATATTTCGGTAATTTTGTAATTTCAAAATTTCAATTTTGAAAATTCCGGATTATAGGAAATTCCCTAATTATGTATAAAGTTTCCGTAATTAAACAATTAAGAATTGTTAAATAATAAAATAATATACTTTCATTAGATAAATGCTTTTCTATTTTTGTTAATGCTTTATTATTTATTTATTGTTAAAAATGTTTTTAATTGTTAAAATTCCGGAATATTATAAATTGAGAAATGTTATTATCAGGGAATTTTAAATTCTCGGCAATTTTGTAATTTCAGGAATTTTCTATTTTGAATATTTTCTTTTTCGTGAATTTTAAAGTGGCGGGAATTTTATTTTTCGGGATTTTTAAGTTTTTCCGTCACTTTCACCATTCAAAATGGAAAATATTTTAATTATAAACATTTAAAATTGATTTTTTTTAAAGTTAGAAATTAGGTTATTTCAAATGAAAAATATAGAAATGAAAAAATTCTACTAAAGAACATTGAAAATTAATTGAATTCGAAATTCAGTGCCCTTTAAAATTTTAATTATTTTAAGTAAATTTAATTCGTTTCAAGACGAAAAATTTTTCAATTATTTTTAATTTATTATTAAATTATTATTTTCAATTTTAATTGCAAAATTTTTAATTCATGAAGGGAAAAACTCAAATTTTAGCTTGGAATGTAAAAATTGAGAACTCTGAAATTGTAATAATTCAAAATTAAAGAAATTGTTCCATTACTTATTAATTTTAACTCTTGATTTTTCACAATTTATTCAGAATTATTATTCCTTCTTGAAATTAAAAAAAAAATATTTTTCAATTTTAAAAGATTAATTTTTTATTAATCTTCTATTAAAAATCGGGGAATTTTTTAATATAACATTAAAAAGAAAAACCCAATACAACATTTCTCAAATTTTATAACTTTGTGCCTTTTAATTTAAAATTGCTTATCTTTTAAATTGAGTTCGAAGTGTTCCATATTTTGGAACATTTTTAAATAACAAAAATTATATTTTATATTCCCTTGTCCAAAATTTTCTCATTTTCAAGTTTTGAAATTCACAAAAAAATTTTCAAATTTTTCATTATTTTGAATTTTTTCTGGAGACAATTCAAAATCGTTTAATTAAAAACCTTCTAAACAGGAAATTGTACAAATATCAAATATTTTAATCTGATAATCTACAATTTCGTAGAATTTAAAAACCCAAAAAAATTTTCACGATTAAAATTGAAGTAAAACCCTTAGAATTTTTAAATCTATAATCAATTAATTAATTAAAAACTGAATGGATAATTAATTTTTAAATTGTGCGTTATGATTTTTGAAATTCAATAATTTCAATCTTCTACATATAGGAGCTTCAATGTAGAAAGAATTAATAAAAAAAAAATTAATTAATTAATTAATTAATTAATTATGGATTATTATAAATGATTAAATAAAAATTAAATTTTTTAGGCTCGTGTTTATGAAGAGCTGGATGAAATTTTCAAAGGCACAGATAGGCCTTGCACTTTCCAAGACACTTTAGAAATGAAATATTTGGAAAGAGTGATTATGGAAACTCTCAGAATGTTCCCCCCAGTTCCTGCAATTGCAAGACAAATCAACGAGGACGTAAGATTAGGTAATTAATTTAATAATTTTATTTATTTTTATTTTTATTTTTATTTTTATTTTTATTTTTATTTTTATTTTTATTTTTATTTTTATTTTTATTTTTATTCTTGTTTTTATTTTTATTTTTATTTTTATTTTTATTTTTATTTTTATTTTTAT
>CAKNYM010030217.1:0-13260 GCA_932195095.1 Andricus curvator
AATTTTGGAAATTTACTGTACTTCCAATTTCGACTCCTGGACCTTTTTGATTTTTTTGTCTTAAGCATTTCAGTGCTAAAGGCAACACATACGTCCAGAAAGAAGTTTAAATCACATGTTATGAAGATAATTTAATTGAACGCCAAATACAAAAATTTTTAAATTAGCTGTATTTTCAATTTCGATTTCTGGGACTTGGCGATTTTTTTCTAGTGCATTTTTGTCACTAGAAGTGGTGGATAAGGGGCGAGAACGGCGGAAGGCAGGGTGGGGAAGAAGTGTCGACGGGGAAGAGGGTTAGCTGGACGAGGGAGGCGATAGAGAAGTATAAGGAGCAGTTAGGGAAGGTACGCTTCGAAGGGGAGACGGTGGAAGAGATCTGGGAGGATTTAAAAGAGAAAGTGAAAGGGTGCGTGCAAAATAAGGTATTCAAAAAGAAGAAGAAAGGAATGGTGAAGCCGTGGTGGGATAGGGAATGTAAAAAGATGAAGAGGAAGGTGAAGAGGAAGTATAAGAAGTTGAAAGAGGGTACTGCGAAAAGGGAGGAGCACGTAGAAATGAGGAAGGGGTTTAGATTGATGTTTAAGAAGAAAGAACAGGAAAAGGAGAAAGATCTGGAGAAGGAGTTAGGAAAGAATGTTAAGACAGAGGGGGACGTCTGGAAGATAATAAATGGGTTTAGGAAGCGTAGAGTAGGAATAAGCGAGAAGATAGGGAGTGAGGAGTGGAGGGAGTTTTTTAAAGAATCATTTCAGGGCTCAGATTCAAGGAAGAGATATGATGTGAGTAGAATAACGGGGGAGGCAGAGATGGATGAGTTGAATGACAAGGAGATAGAGAAACAGATAAGGAAGTTAAGAAGGTCAAAATCAGCAGGGCTGGATGGGGTAGAGAACGAAGCATGGCTGTTTAGTACACGAGAGGTTAGGGAGAGACTGAAGAAGGTAGTGAAGAAAGTATGGAGGGCGGACGGATTCCCACGAGGGTGGAGAGAAGGGTTAAGAGTGCCTCTGTACAAGAAAGGAGATAGGGATAGGCAGCAAAATTATAGAGGGATTACGCTAATGAATACGGCGTCTAAAGTATACGCGATGGTGGTGGCGGAGAGGCTGCGGAAGGACGTCGAGGGGAAAGGAATATTGCCGGAGACGCAGGCGGGCTTTAGGGCAGGTAGGAGTACTATCGACAATATCTACGTTCTGCAACACGTGGTGGATAGAGAATTAGCGAAGAAGGCGTCGAGAGTGTACGCGTTTTTTGTGGATCTAAAAGGCGCCTTTCCGCCGGTGGATAGGGGGAGGTTGTGGGAGGCGATGGTGGATAGGGGAGTGGAGAGAGGCCTGATCGAGAGGGTAAGGGAGATATATGAAGAGACTAAAGATAGGGTAAGAGGAGGACAGGGGATTTGGGAGGCATTCTGGATGGACAGGGGGTTAAGACAAGGGTGTCCGCTTAGCCCAACGCTTTTTGCGATTTCAATTGCGGTTATGGAAAGTAAGCTGGAGGCCGGAGTGGTAGAAGGAGTTAGGATAGGAGGGGTTAGAATTTGGTCGCTAGCGTATGCAGATGACATAGTATTGTTGGCAAAAAGCGAGTAGGCCTTAAAGGAAATGATGCAGAGGTTGAGAAGATACCTGGATAAGAACAGGTTAGAACTGAATGCGGAAAAGTCCAAGGTTATGGTTTTCAGAAAAGGAGGTGGTAGGGATAAGGAAGGGGAGTGGAAGTGGAAGGGAAAGGCGGTGCAGGTGGTGAAAGAGTTTGTGTACTTGGGCTTCTTGTTTCGGAGGAATGGCGGAGTGGATGGTCACATAAAAGACAGAGTGAGGAGGGCAAATGTGGCGATGAGGCAGGTGTGGGGGTTGGGGAAGAAGTTATTCGCAGATGATTTTAGAAGGAGAATGAAATCGTTTGACTGACTAGTGATAAGTGTCCTGTTGTATGGAGTAGAGGTGTGGGGGTGAAAGGAAAGCGAAGAGGTAAATAGAATACAGGAGAGGTATGTAAAGTGGATACTGGGGCTGGCAAGGAACACGCCTAATTATATTGTCAGGAGGGAGACGGGGAGAACGAGTGTAGGGATTCTAGCGGGGAGTCGGGCGTGTAAATATGAGGAGAAATTTTTGGAAGAGGAGGGAAGTAAGCCGGTTAGGGAGTGTTGGTGGGAGAAGGAGAACAGGAGAGGGGGTGGGAAGATGGATGTTGAAAGAGAAAGGTATTTTAGAACGAATGGACTGCAAATGGATGAAGTGAGAAGGATGCATGAGGAAGGAAGGAAGGTATATGAGTTGGTTAATAAAAGCGGCATGGAGAGAGAGAAGACAGCAGGATAAGAGAGAATAAGAGAGAAAAGGTTTAATGGGGACTATCTGGGGATTATGCCAAGGGCGAGAGCGCAATATTTGTGTGAGAAAGGAGAGAAAGGAAGTCAGGAGCTTATAGCGAGGATGAGATGTGGGTGCATGGGGGGTTTCAATAGGTTCTGGCTCGCTAGGGAAAAGAGGATGTGTGAACTATGTGGGAAGAGGGAGGCAAGAGTAGAGCACTGGTTGGAGGAGTGCGTAGAGGTGGAAAGAAGAGGGTTAAGCATGGAGGTATTGATGCATGAAAGGGGGGACAAAAGGGCAGTAGCATGGGTGAAGGGAGTCTTGTGTAAGATGGAGAAGAAGAGAAGGGAGGAAGAAGAGGAATGGAGAAGGAAAGATTGTAAATAGAGGAGAAAGTAAATATAAGTAAATGTAAATATCGTAAATAGTAGATAAGTATTAGGGATTAGTTTCCGAGGCAGAGTTTGATAATGCGAGGCAAAGCAAGAAAGTAGGGACATTCGTGCGAGGCGAGGCGAAGCCAGGAAGGCAATGTGATAAGAGCGAGCGGCGTTAGAGATAAGGTGTGGAAGGATGTTAGTTTTAAAAGTTAGTTTTAAGAAAATTCTGTTAAAAAAATGGAAGTGTAATGAAGTCAATTTTGTAAGGCCAGCAGGCTGAAGAATAAACGTTCATACTATAGCGGTGGAAATAATCAAGATTTATTAGTTACCTTTCACGAAATCTGATAAGAAAAATGAAGATCGTTCTGGGAATTCTGCTTCTTGCCTTCGCGGTATTCATCGATTTTGGTGGTAAGTTTACTCACTGTGTATAATAAAAATTTTGGAAGGATTTGGAGGGGAATCGTGTGAAAAGAGGGGAATAATAGTGAATGAGTGGAGTGGTGGAAAAGGATAGTGGGCAAGGATCGGACAGGATGGAATGGAGGGAAAGTTGGATGGGGATTTTAGGGTGGGGTTGGGAAGGGGTAACCAACCCTCCAGGGTTAAGTTCAGAAAGAAAGCGGATAATAGAAAGTGCGACGAGTGGCGGGGAAGGATGGTGGGAAGTTATGGAAAAGCAGGGGATAGTGGAAAAGTTGTCACGTTCTGTACTTTGAAAATGTGTTAAAGGAAGAAAATGTTTTGTATGATTTGAAAAATTGAAATTATATTATCAGTTGTTTGTTATGAAAAAAAAAACTTATTTTTATTGAATGAAGTTTTAGACTTACGGAAAATAATTATTTTATCAATTGTTTTTGTGCACATTTTTGAGAAATGTATTTACCGGTAACATTTCACAACTTTGATAACAGAGTAGAAACTTCCCAAGTGGGCCAACAATTTTTGAATTTGAGAGGAAAAGTAAAACTAAGCATTGGAAAATTATCTATTTCGAGCCGATGAATCCGAATCCGATCTCAGAATTTACACGTTGACTTACCGCCCTCCCGGTTTCTCCAATATAGACTTTGCCACAAGAACAAGGGATTTCATATACTCCCGGATCATTGAAAGGTTCCTTTTTATCTTTAGGGTTGTTTAGAATTTGTCCTATTTTCGCAGGTGGTTCAAATATGGTTTGGATCTTGTGTTTGTTGAGGGTTCTTCCTATTTGTTCTGTCATACCTTGAATGTAGGGTAGGATGGTGGTCGTTTTTCTCTCTCTTTCTTCAGTAGGTTGTGTTGACTTGTTTTGTTGAGTGTATTTTCTCATTGCTTTATTCATTTGTTTGTTTGTGTAATCATTTTGTATTAGGGATTGTTTAACCTTTTGTAGTTCTTTTGGTAAGTTATCTTTATCTGTTATACAGAAAGCTCTGTATACAAGGGAATTGATGACGAATTGCTTATGAGATGGGTGGTGGTGGGAGGAGGAATGTAGGTATCTGTTTGTATGGGTAGGTTTTCTGTAAACTTCATGTCCTAATGTGTTATCAGATCGTTTGTAAACTAGTACGTCCAAGAAAGGCAAATTTCCGTTTTGTTCTATTTCCATGGTGAACTTGATATTAGGGTGTAATTGATTGATGAAATTGGAGAACTTGTGTAGTTCATCTAGTCCATGTCTCCAGATGACAAAAGAGTCGTCAACGTAACGGCAACAAAATTCCGGTTTAAGCTTGGATTTGTTAAAGATTTTAGTTTCCAGATTTTCCATGAAGATGTTGGCTATTACAGGTGAGATTTGAGATCCCATTTCTGCTCCTGAGGTTTGTTCGTAGAATTGGTTATTGAAAGAGAAATAGGTATTAGTGAGACAGTGTTCTATTAAAGGTGTGAGATTGGAGGGGAAGTTTGCAAAGGATTTGATAATATCGATTGTATCAGAGATTGGTACTTTCGTAAAGAGAGATACTACGTCGAAACTCACTAGGATGCCTTGGGGTTGAATGTCAATCTGTTGTATTTTTCTGATAAATAAAAAGAGTTGTGAACGTGTGTGATAGAGTTTCCTGTGAAAGGATTCAGTTTTTTGGCGAGAAAGCATGCTAGGTTGGGGAGTTTATTGCGCTGACGATCGGTCTGAGTGGGATGTTATTTTTGTGAATTTTTGGGAGTCCATGAAATTTTGGAGAGATGGGATTAGTAGGTTTTAATTTAGATGTTGTTTCGCTGTCAATATTTGAGTCTTTTAGAAGTGTTTTTGTTTTTATAGTCTTGTTCATTCATTATTACTGCTGTGTTGCCTTTGTCTGTGGGTAATATTATGATGTCTTTATTCTGATTGAGTTCTTTAATAACTGTTTTTTCTTGTTTTGGTAAGTTTGAGGAGGGAAGTTGGGCTTGGCGTGAGATATCACCGTCCTACGCCGCATGTCATTCACTTTTTCGGGCAGAAGGGTATACTATATTGTGGATTCCAAATTACTGATAATTTCTTCTTTCGGGATTTTGGAGGGAGCTACTGCAAAGTTATGTTCTTTAGATAAGGCTAAAATCATTTCATTGCTGAGAGGATGGTTAGAGATGTTTTTTACTTTGTTTAGTTAATGGTGCGTGCCTTACTGAAAGTAATTTTTCAAAATTTATTTTTTGCTTTTGAGTGCAAAAATCTTTAATCCGTTGGGATTGGTCAAATGATATGCGGTCCAATGTGGACCAAATGTCAAATCTGAGAGTGCTTGATAGGAAAAGGTGAAGTTTTAATAGTTTTTTGGAGGTAGTGTGCAAGGTAAATTTGGTATGTTGTATTCTTTCTTTCAAGAGAAGCAAACTTGTTCTATGTAGAAATCATTTGGATTTAGATGTTCCCAAATCGTTTTCTAACTGTAACAATTTTGGGACGATGTTATTGTCCCTACACCGTTTTAAGAAAGCTAAAGATGTTAGTAGCTTAGCTTGAGAAGAACTGAGCTTTCCTAAAAGTGTTAGCTTTAGTAAGAAAACTGTCCCCGTAGAGTGCTTTAGTAATAGATTTAAGACTTTCACGATGATTCATTATAATAAATTTAAATTTAAAATTTAAAGATTTTTCGGGTTTCAATCGTGTGCGAAACTATAAATGTTGCCGACGTTTCGGGAACTGCAATGTTCACGAAACTATTATAAACCAACAAAGTTAATTAAAAAATAATTTATGCGATTATTATAAACATTTTTCTGAACAAAAAGAAAGGTTTATCATTTTTACATACAACAGATATCTTGTTTTCACTGAAATCATAACACAATAAACTGAATAACAATTCGCATAATTGTTAATAACAATTTCTATGCAATATATCACAATCAGCCGTTAGATCGTATAGAAAAAGGCTATTTATTTCTACGAGACTGTATACCATTAAGCCATTTCCCTTTCAGGGTAGGCGTGACACTACCCGATTCGGGTAGTGTTTTTAGGTTGATGGCTTGTAGTAAAATAACTACAAGTGTGGGCTCACCACACCCACGATGTGCCAACAGCACTCGGTTTTCTCGAATGGTCACCCATCCAAGTACTAACCGCGCCCAACACTGCTTAACTTCAGTGATCTGACGAGAACTGGTTTTTTTTTTTTTTATATATAATTAATACATCAATAATCAACTCAGTAAATTACAATTTTTATAAAGTTTAATTAAAACTTTTCTATATGCTTTATGGAAAAACACTCCTGCCGAAAACATTTGATTCTTCATTAAATTTTAGGAGAATCATAATTATTAAGTTCGAGAAATATATTACGCATAACAACAATATTTACAACAATTCGAATCCAAAATTGATTCGAGTGCTAAATATTTATTTATTTATTTAAAGTTTTTTTGATAATAATCTCATCATTATAAATATCGATTCTTATTGCACTTTGCTGGTCTTCTTCCGGTGCGAAAATTATAAGCATATAGTTTTTGTCTACAAAATTATTTAAAAAAACATATATATCGATTGCTAATCAATTTAGTTGGTTCAATATCACTACTAAGCTCATCACAAAAATGATTAAAGAAACAATGACTTTTTTCTACAATCAAACGGCAGATTGTGATATTTTTTATAGAAACTGTTATTAACATTTACGCAAATTTTTATGCAGTGTATTGTTGGAAAATTTCAGTAAATAAAAGTCTCTTTTGCATGTAAAGATGATAAATCTTAGTTTTTGTTCAATATACTGTTTATAACAATCACATAAATTATTTTTAATCAACTTTGTTGAGTAATCCCCGCAAGAAATATCATTTCAATAATAATTGAAGAAAAAATTGTTTTTTTTTTCGAAAAAACATCCATTTCTTTGAATAAATTGTGATTAACAATCTATATTATTTATGTTTCATAAAGCTCAAAGTATATAAATGCCTTTGAAAACAATTTTGAATCACATTTGGTCTGATTTTAGTAACATTAGAATTTTAGCAAGAGAACAAAACACTTATAAACGGCGAATTATTGAATCAATTTTTATTAAAAAATTAAATTTATTTGAATGTACATATCAATACATTATGCATTAAACTTAATATTAAAACATAAAAATTAAAAAGAAATTTAATTCACAATAATTTTGACACTATGAGCTATGGCGCCCTTTACTCATCTGTGGTTCAATGCAAATTTGATCTATTCATTATTATCGTCCATTTAGTATCATCTATAGCATCAATGTCAGCGTCAGTTCAATGTCTGTTTTGTCATTGTCCTAATAAGTATTTGGAATTTTCTTCCTTTAAAAATGTTATCTATATTGTTTGGAGCCTCTCAAAAATTTGTTGAGGCTCTAATTTTAAAAAATATCTTCTGTTTTTTTTCGACATGAGCGTTAAATCTTTACTTCATCGAACTTTATTATATTTGAAGGATTTTGTCTCTAAAATGTACCTTTTCTGATACTACGTAATTTGACGACAGCTAATAACAAACAAACTTTTTTATGATACTCAGTAGGTTATTTGTATTTAAGTTTTAATTTATTATAGAAAACACTATTTTTTTTAGAGAGGAAAACTTTCCTAATGAAGGCCCGCATTGAGAGCCGAAACATTAGGAACAGGAACGATGTTTTTTATCTACTATAATCGTTTTTTCTATTTGTCTTAATTGAACCGTAAGACGGAAAAAAGAAAACCTTATTAAATTTTGAAAATAAATTTAGCTATGTGAAAAACTCATTTATTGGTCATTTGTTTATCAAAATGTTTATAAAAACAGTAACGTTGAACTTATGCTTATTTTTCGTCATAAATGTTATTACAATTATTTCAATTCCATAAGTGCAGATGCAATAATTCCATCTGATAGTGAGTTTCTTTCTCTATTTTTTCTTGAGATAAAAATTCGCAAAGCTGAAATGGCCAATTTTGTCACTTTATTTGCTTATATATTGTTGCTGTGCGACGAAAATTAAAAAATCGCAAATCACGTTTCTCTGAAAAATTTAATGTTAAGCATTTCTTAAAAAAATACTTTGAAATCGGTTAAGAAATACGACCTGCGCGCGATTATGAATAGTAAATTCCCATTTCCGACCACTGTGGAGCGGTTATCGCAGCACGCGGCGCTGAACAATATTATTTGTCATTGGTTCAAAAAGCGAGAACAAAAAGTTTGCAACGGTTTCTGAATCTCAAGCGTTCAGACTTCCCATCACTTGAAACAAATTTTTAATTGTGTCTGTAGAACAGGGAAAAATTGGCATTTATTTATTAAAAAAGTACATAAATTAGCAACAATAACAAATGACACAATTTTAATCATTTTCATGTTAATTGCATTCATTTCTCACCATCCGCTAAAATTTTCATCAATTTTTCATGAATAGTTTACGAAAGAATAATTTGTTAATCAACCCATGAAGAAATGTTAAATTCCACATTGTAAATAAACAATTGCATCTTTGTCAACAATTTTTATAACGTGACTTAATACTAATAAGAAGATTATTTTCCATTACTTAATTTTAATTTTTCTTTCAGCGTCGAAAATCGTAGGCTCACTACAACGCTTCGAAAGGGACCAAATTACCAATTGCAATAAATTTCCGTAAAGTATCATAAATACTATACACTTTATAAATTTCTATAACGTTTAGAAATTTATAGAAATTTGTGGAAATTTATAGGCATTTATGGTAATTTACGGAAATTTATAGAAAGCCTAGATTCTCAGAATATATTTACATCATCGAAATTTGGTACCTTCGGGTTTTTTTAATATCGACTGACTTTGGGAATAAATGTGGCCTCTATTTATTTTGGACCTGCAGCAAATTTTTGGGATTCGTTAACAAAAATTCTTCAATCAAAATCCCTATATTATATTTTACAGCTGGAAGTAATGAACGGCAACGAGGTCAACCAACACGGGAGCGTAGAAGACCGACTAATTAACGTTAGTATTTTATAATTTTTTTTTTAAGAAAAAATTGCTGAGATTCAGAAAAAAAATCCAAATTTTATTTCTTAACTGCCAATAAATTTCTGGAAATTAATGATAATTTAGGTAAATTTGTGGAATTTTATGGAAATTTATGGACATTTTTGAAACTGCATGGAAATTCATCGGTAACTTTAACTATCAGTTCTGCTGGACGCATACGAAATAGCTCAGGCTACCTCTGTAATTTGGAAGAAGACCATTGACTGCAAAATGAACGAAGCCGAGAAAATCGACAAAAACTGTTAGAATCTTCATTCGCGTGCTTAGCGGATTCTAATCCATTTTCTAAACTTTTTTGGTTGTTCTTGGCTAATTTGTATATGAACATGTCATATCTGCCAACACATTGTTAAATAGTGTTAAATAATTATTGAAAGTGCAGTTAAGGGTGTTAATTGGGCTGCTGAAATTCGGGAAAACGCCGTAACCGACAGTTACGGCTCTCTTCGAATTATGGACCTCAGAAACAGGCAATTACATTCTAAATGTATGTAATTCAAAACATTTTTTTGGAATAGTTCAACTTTGAAGACTAATAATGGAATATTCTTAAATTTTAACGGTTAGCAGTCTTAGGCTTTTCAATTTTGAAAATCGACAATTGAAAACTTGATATGCTCCTTACTTTTAGGTGGGATTTGTCGGAAGTAGTAAGAAGTATAATCGTCAGGGATAATAGATTCTCATCTATGGAGAGGTGATGAGAAGGAGTTATCTCATGGGATAATAAGAGACAGGAGAGGTAGGGGAACCATAGGAGGGAGTGAGAGGGGAACTTACGTAGGAGGAGGAAAGGGGGAGTGAAGTAACTATCTCGTAAGATAAAAAGAAAGTAGGTAGGAGGTGTGATCTAGGGAGAACCACAGGGGAGCGTGAGGGGGACCGTGGATCGGGCCTTAATGTGGATGCTGGCGGGCGTCCTGGGGACGATTCGTTTCTAGTTTAGCCAACATGGCTGCTTGTTTTTCCAGATAACGGTCCAATCGAGCCATACTCTTTGGTTCCTCTTTCCGGCTGGTAGGAGGCGCTATGTAGATCCTGGGGCATCCAGGAGTCTTCATGAGATACTGCCAGGCTTGGAGTCCATCCATGACGCAGATGGGGATAGACAAGTGATTAACTCATATGAAAGAGAGAGATAGTCTCGAACGACGTTCAAATTTACGCGGGAAAGCGATCGAATTTATATGTGGACTCTCGTGGCGCAGAGAGCGATAGAGTGGTGGTTATCTCATACGAGAGAGAGAGAGAGTCGAACTGTGTTCAAATTTCGGCGGGAAAGCGATCGAATTTGAATGCGGACTCTCGTGGCGCAGAGAGAGATAGAGTGGTGGTTATCTTATACGAGAGAGAGAGAGAGAGACAGTCGAACTGCGTTCAAATTTCGGCGGGAACGCGATCGAATTTGAATGTGGACTCTCATGGCGCTGAGAGCGATAGAGTGGTAGTTATCTCAAACGAGAGAGAGAGACAGTCTCGAACGAAGTCTAAATCTAGCGAGTTCTTACTTTAAGCGGGAAGGTGAGTTAATTTGAATGCGTATTTTCTTTAGTTGTTCAAAATAAATATTCGTTTATTCAATCTAGTAATATGCATTGATACAGAAGGAGATAGTGATTGCAGGTCAAAATCTGAGGTGGCGACAGATCGCATTGGAGGAGGGGAGAGGAGGCGGCGGAAGCTGGTGTAGGAGGGAGGGAGATGGAGTCCCAATGGGAGAGAAAGAGAGGGGAATATCAATTATTTCTCCGGAATCAAAGGGGGTTCGAGAGGGTGGAGTAGGAGTGGATTTAACCGGAGTTTGGCTTCGTGGAGGAGCTCAGTGTTCCTAGGATCTGTTGAGGATGGGGGTTAGAGTGAGAACAGGATTTCGATATGATCAAAGAAGGAGTTGGTGACGCGGCTGTCGGAAATACATAGTCGATAGGCGTCTTCAATATCTCGGCAAATATTTGCTGGATCTCTATGTCAGTGATCTCTTTAGGCACTGGAGGGGGAAGCAAGTGACTCAGCTCCCTGTCGGATTTGTCGGAGTCTGGTTCTGACTCTGAACTGAAAATTCCTACTCCGTTGGTCTGGATGGAGAAAGTAGGCACTCTCAAAGGCACAGAGGGTGAAGTGCCAGGACGGGAGGTGTCGCAGTAAGTACGAAACGCGGCGGCGCCCTCTGGTGGTAATTCAACCTGCACGAGGGATGTGGATGCGGCCTTATTCTGCAGTATTCGTCCCGAATACGTTGGACTGATCGGCCCGGTCGCGTACCCCGGCACGGGTAGGATGGGGCGTTTGTAGTAAGCCGCGCTCTTCCGTTGGTCGCGGCGCAGTTGAGCGAGCGTTTTTGATTTATTTTTCTCCTTGAAAGAACTTAATTAGAGGAGGTCTGATTTGGTTAGTCGTGGGAGAGGGGAGAAGTTAGTCAGTGTGTCGGCTGAGAGGGCTGGTATGCCAGCCAACCCGTTATCGGAGGAAAGAAGGGGGGGAAGTTAAAATTACCAGAAAGACGAAAAACAGAGAATTGTATTTTTTTGCAGGTTTATTTTCTTTTCATTTCTTACCATGTTGTACAGAGATAGGTTGACCGGAGTTCTTGAGGTGCGTCGTCAGTTTGCCTCTGGCTGGCTTCCAGCTGGAGGATTTTGGCGTCCGAGAGAGAGAGAGTTCTGTAGAGTTCGTGTTGGTCACGGCAATGGCTTGTGCGTGAAAACCTAGGGCTGGCTGCCAGCTGTATGTACCTATGGCTGGCTTCTAGCTGTAGGGTTTAAGTGAAAGGGACTCTGGCTACCAGCTCCCAAACACTTCTAACGTTCTGGGCCCGTGCGCGCCCTTTTAACAGGGAGGCTGTGTGGGCGTTGCGTGGTAGTCGAGCGGAGAGGGTAGAAAATCGTTGGTGGGAGATGCGCGCGTCGAGCTAGGCGCACGCTCTACTCGCGACTCTCGCCTCTACTCGCCCTGCCGGCTTGCCGACGTCACTGCTGACGTCACTTCACGGAGTACCTATTTCTCTCTCTCTTACTCGCAGGTCAAATTGCTAGTTGTTATATTTCTAAGATGGTTGCCTACTAAATGAATAAAGGTCGTCTGCGAGAGTGTTTTAAATCTACCAATAAAAGAGTCTCGCTATATGCGTGCCGCGTATAACAAACCTACCGCTCCCGGATAGACGTTTATTTATTCGTAGGCAACTGAAAAATAATATAAAGAAATGCTTATTCTAAATCATATATATATATACATTTACATGTCTAACTATAGGATATACTCTAAAATATTAACGCATAGTCATAAAATAGAAAACACTACGCTGACCAATTCGGCCTCCGTATTATTCGGTAGAAGGCGTTTGGCCAATAAATATTTCTTTTGCAGAAATATTGCGGTGGGGTCTTTTTCTCCTTGCTTCATGGAGTAGAGGGAGATGCGGAGATTGTTTTCCACTACCTGACTGGCATATTTATGCCGAAAAACTTCGGAAAATGCTTCCCATGAGAGGTTAAAAGATTTTAGGGGCGTCCACCATTTTGCCGCTTCTCCTGACAATGCTTTTCCGGCAATCCGAGTCCAATGGTTGGCTTCGGTTCCTGTTTGTTCGAAGTATGTCCCACGTTCTTGTAGGAATTCCTCTGGATTCTCGTGGCTTAGTCCAGAAAATTCCGGCAGGGGGGGTGCTGGTGTTTTTAATGCGCGGATTATTTGGCGCATGTCTTGGATGGTGACGGTGGGGGGCATGAAGCGGAAATCTTCCGGGTTTGTAGGATTGGGTAGGCTGTGAAAGTTTGTAGGTGCAGGGATGGGTTGTGTCGTTGCAAACGTCGGAAATAACGTGTTGTTGGTAGCAGGGATGGGTTGTTCGGCGAAGGTAGGTAGTCTTCGCGATTGGTTTGGCAAAGGTGTGTTTGGTAGGAAAGTAGGTACATGGTGGGTTTACAAAGGGGTGCTTGGGAGAGGGTTTTGCATATTACCCAGGACGAAGAGAGTGGATGCAGTAGAGCTTGTTTTTGGGATGTTCTCTGTTTCCACCAGCGGGCTGGATGGTGATCCAGAGGCTCCAGAACGTGGGATTTTTCGGCCCCCACCACGTTCCCAT
>CAKNYM010030219.1:6308-18664 GCA_932195095.1 Andricus curvator
TATATATATATATATATATATATATATATATATATATATATATATATGTATAGACTGTACGTTGTCACCTCCGTGTAGTTGACCCTACGTTCTCGCCTCCGCTTTTTTCCGTGAAAATATTTGAAATTTATATGCATATATACGTTGAGGGGGGCCTTCTGATCAGGTTTCTCAAAAGAGGGGTAACAATTTTTCATTTTGGAATTTATATATATTTGTGATACTGGATGTACGAAGTGACCTCCTCTATATATAAGGAAGCGCGTTAGACGTTATACGTTCTCACCTCAAGCGGTGTTGCTACATCCGGGAGGTAGAATTCTTACCTGGCGTCCATGTCTCCCAGGTATCTATGTGATCTGACAATTGATTCATAATCAGAGAACTAAGCTCATTCGAAATGTCATTAGTTTAGAAGAAATTATTTTATAAACAGTTATTTATTATAATATGTCGCTTCAGAGATCTCTCGTAAATTCGTTTTTGGCGCTAATTATGATTTGCTTGCGGGTTTTTAAATTCAAATTTCTACTGATACATGAAATACTAATTTATACTGACAATTAGATGCCTAAATAAATTCTTAAAATAATTTACTATTGTTTTTAACAATTTTCGGTTAGAATAGAGTTCGAAAGTCGCGTTTTTTTTTTTAAATTGCACTTTTTGTCCAATTTTCAATGAGAGCGAGTTGATACATAATTTATGTTGATAAAAAAATTGTTTAACATATTTGTTATTATTGTTAAAGATATTCTCTTTCAATAATGCTAGAAACTGCGGTTTTTTCTAAAACTTGTAACTTTTTGTCCACTTATCACTTAAAATGAGTTAATATTCATTTTGGTTCAGAAAAAAATTGTTTAAACAAATTACTATTGTTATTAGCTATCTTCTCTTAGATAAATGCTAGAAAGTTGCGGTTTTCTGTAACATTTTTGACTTTTTTTCTAATTTCTGATTAAAGTAAAGTGATATTCAATTAAATTTAACAACAATAATTGTTCGAACAATTTATTATTATTGCTAATGATATTATCTTTGCTTCATGGTAGAAAGTTGCTGTTTTTTCTGAAATTTTCAACTATTTGTCTATTTTTCACCTGGAGTGACCTAATAATCATTTGAGTTGAGCAAAAATAATTGTACGAACAAATTATTGTTGTTTATAACTATCTTCATCTATATTATTGCCAGATAGTTGCGGTTTTCTTCTCAAATTTTTAACTTTTTGTCCACTTTAAACTTAGTGAGGTGGTAGAACTAGGTCATTTAATGACTTGTGAAAGTTTTGTTTTGCATTACAACAAGAAGTTTATTGTAAAACGTAATAGAAAAATTTGGAGTTGCAAATATTTTAATATTAGCTCCGCAAGGGGAAAGGGGGGGATCCTTCCTTGGAGAAAATGCGTCTCGTCGGAGACAATATACAATTGAGGTTGGTCAAAATTTGTTACCGGAAATTTGTTTCAATACACACAAAAAATACATTTTTTCGGTTAAAAAAAATGATTTTCAGAGGTATCGCAAGCCCTTGAAGTTTAGTACGTATTTCCCATCAGGAAAAGAGACGTTTTTGTACATTTTATTTAGAATCGTCAATATTAGCTGAATGGAGTTGAAACTCAATACTTCTCTTCACAAATAGCCATAGAATACAAGTCAAATATATTCTATACCATTAAACCATTTCCCTTTCAGGGTAGGCGTGACACTACCCGATTCGGGTAGTGTTTCTAGGTTTTTCTTGTAGTTATAAATAACTACAAGTGTGGGCTCACCACACCCACGATGTCGTTATCAAATATCACCTACCTAAGTCTGTTTTATAGGGTCCCAAAAAAACCCATACGTGAAAAAATGGGTTTTGCGAGTTTTTAGCGCTAATCATGATTTTTTGGGGTTCTTAAACAATGCTAGACAATTCTAGTTTGTTTTTAATTTTTCATTTTGTGTTCAATTTTCAATTAAAGCCAGTGCAACGAACATAATTTTTAAAATAATTTTTAATTGTTTATAACTATCTTCACTCACGTAAGTGCTAAGAGTAATGGTAGAAAGTTTTTTTTTTGTAATCTTGATTTTGCTTTGACTTTTCAGTGATGAACAAATAACAAGTGAACCTCAACAAAAATAATTTTTGAAATGATATTTTACTTTTTTAAGTGAATTATTTTTGCTCTTTTCGCAATGTTTTGAAAAAATTATTCACAATAAAGCTATCTTACACAAGAGACACAAACAAGGAATGAAATAGAGTAGGTGGGAGGACTAGGTCTGCATATGACTTGTAACAATTTTGTTTTCAATTATAACCAAAAGTTCATTGCAGACCGTAGGAGAAAAATTTGTAATTAAACATATTTTGATATCAGCCCCCCCCCCCCAGCAAAATATACTCACGAAAAAAAAAGATTGTTCAAAATATGTTTTTCTCTCAAGTTTATATGTATAGTATTTGTTCATAACTAACAAGGCAAAGCAAAGTCAACCATTTCAGAAAAAACCGGAACTTTCTAACACTTATCTGAGAGGAGATAGTTTTTAAAAATAGTAAATTGTTTAAACAACTATTTTCATTAACTTGCATTGATTATCACATCACTAAGTGAAGGGTGCCAAAAAGTTAAAAATTTCAGGAAAAAAGCGCAACTATCTGACATTAATATATATGATATTAATATAGTTTTCAAACTAGAATGAAAAGATCTATCAGAGTCGAAAAGACCATGTAAAATTTCTATGTTGTTTTAGATACTCCACATATCGATTTTTTCCTCTCGATAAATTCTTGATAAAGGGCATCACAGGTTTTGAAAGTTCAAATACTCCCATCTTTAGAATGAAATTTTCTTTAAATTTGTGAAATGCGTGTCGTCTAAAATCCTTAAAAAAAAAACATATTTCTTGCAAAAATGATTCTATGCCTTGAGCATGCACAGCCTGCCCGTCTGGAAATTAATTCAGCCAACTAAAATAATGATACAATATTACATACATATTGAAAATGGTAATTTAGTTACACTATTAAATCATTTAAAATTGCAAAATTTTGCTGAGTTGTTTGGTTTCAATGTTAAATACAAATATTTTCTGCTTTTTTCAATTTAAATGGTGCAATTTAAAAAAATGGAAGCATAGAGATCTTCTTTTGCATTATATTTAAAAATTTCCAACGTAATAATATTTAAACTTTTAGTTGAAGATTTTCACGAATGAATCATTTCAAATATATTTGATTGGAAGATTCAAAGAATGAATAATGATTCTGAATGAAGTGTTGAAAGCTAAACGATTTATATTTAAAAAGTTAGAAATTATATTTAAAAAGTTAGAAATTATATGTTACTTAGAATCAAAACAGATGAAAATTGTTTGATATGAAATTGAGACCTTG
This sequence comes from Andricus curvator, assembly GCA_932195095.1. Classification (NCBI taxonomy): domain Eukaryota; kingdom Metazoa; phylum Arthropoda; class Insecta; order Hymenoptera; family Cynipidae; genus Andricus; species Andricus curvator. The sequence goes on from CAKNYM010030219.1 coordinate 9,706, forward strand.
GTAATTGAATAAATTTTTTGAATTCAGACTGGTTAAAATTTTAGAGTTTCCAATTCTCATGTTGAACGCTGAATTTTCCATCTTTCTCTTTCAACAGTAGTAATTTTGCAATTGAAATTGAATTGTTGAAATTTATGAAAGTATAGTTGACAATTTGCAGAATATTAATTTTGAGACGATTTTAATGTACTTGAAACAATTTAAAATTTAAAGGTGAAGAGTATAAAAACGTTATAATATCGCAATTCTAAGTAATTAAAAATTGGATCAGTTCTAAATGATTTGAGATTTGCTCAATTTTCAACCCTCCGTATTAGAAATGTTTTTATTTTTATTCTTGCGTGCTCAAAATTACTTTATTTCTTACATTTTTTTAGAATAATTCAATTGTAAAAGTCTATATAATTGAAAATTTTTTCAGCTTGTAACAACTTAAAATTCTGAAATTTCAGAAGCTTTGACTTTGAACAATTCAATTCAGTTTTTCAGTTTCTAATTGCAGGATTATAATCACTTTTAATTTTGAATTGTTGCAATTCCAAAGTTTGAAATTTTAAATTATTAAAATTTGAACGCTTCGAATGATAAATAACACAACTCGAATTTAGTTGAATTTTATATGATCTAATTTTGAAAATGTTAATCTGAAATTATTCAGTTTTGAACAGTTTTGAATTGTCCCGTTCTCGAAATTTTAATCTGAAATCTTTCGATTTCGAGATTCTTCAATTAGAAATAAAATTTTTTAATTATGAATGCTTTGAAGTAGTACTGATACAACAAAAACTCCTTTCTAATGAAACTGTCCAATTTTGGAAAGTTTCTTTCAAAATTTTCCTATTTCGAGAGCATCTGACGAAAATTTTTCCGAATGCTTTTAATTAGGCATTATCAATTATTGTTTCGAAAAATTGTTAATATCTTGATATTTGAAGAAATTTAATAACGTATTTTCAAATTTCTTCAATGTTATGAAATAAAAATCCAGGCATTTACAGCTAGCTCATAAAAAATGCACGTTCCCTCTTGAAATATTTTTGAACCTTTTCGCTGATTGCCTAAAATAACATGTCCAACGTCTTCAGTATATAAATATAAAAATAGTCCCAACGGCTAATATAACACAAATTTATTCATAATATTTTAAATTCACCTATTATTTATTTCCATCTTAGGCTTTCGGTTATAAGACATTTACGATTTTCTTTCCGAAAACAGATTTTTCAAAATTGCACTATTTTAATTTGTAACACTTATTGGCTAAACATTTTGAAGAGAACATTAGAAATTAAATATTTTCAAATTAGAATATTAAAAAATTGACAAATCTACATTTCAATCGTATACTGACTACTGTTGCAAATTTGTATAGTTTCCAAACAGAAGCTTCAATAATTCTTGATATATTTCAACTTGAATATCGCTTGAAAATTGAGTATATTATGTTGAAAGAGTGCTAAAATCATCCATTTGAGAAAAATGTAATTTTCTTTATTACTAAATATATATCATCCATTATTCAGTTTTATAGTATACGCTGAAACAAATAGAAATTAGAAGGATGATCTACAAATATTAGGGAGTTAAACCTAGATATTAAAATTTAAAAATTAAATTAAATTTTGAATTTTAATTTTTTTTCTAAACTAAATTAAATTAAATTAATCAATTTTAAATTAAATGAATTGAATTTAAAAAATTTTTAAATCCAAAGATTGAAACAGAATATACTGTTGGAACTCGATTTGAACATAACAATAGGTACCCAATAGGGCTGTTGTTTTTCCTTTTGGAAGGTGCAATATTTCAGTTGCAGTTTATGGCGAGGGGGAAGGGTTCCGGCATGAAGGCGACATTGCCACCTCAGGTAGTGCACCTGTCTCTTCATGTGTCCAATTTTCTGTGACACGATGGCGATTTCAAACCATCTTCAGTCTTACAGGGATTTGTGAGATTCGTCATAAATCCGACCCTATTTATTTCTATTTACTACTTTTTACGGTAAGCTCGGTAAATAATAAAATTCTTCTCCAATTTCCCAGTGGAGTGGGTCCAAAATAAATACTTTTGGAATTTGATATCGCTACAATGCGTAAAATTAGCGTATTAGGGTTCTAAAGAAGTATAATTAATTTGAAATCGATCCACGTGCAGCTTGGTTACCCGTTCGCGAAAAAAAGGATGAAAAATTTTCTTATTTGCAGAGTTTTAGACTTTTCTTGAGGTTTAATTTTCTTTGCATACCTAAATTTCAGAAAAATCTTCTTAATTTCTTGGAGATTCAAATCAATCATTTTTCTGAAAAATAATTCCCATTTAATTTTAAAATCTTGATTTTGGTATTTAATGAAATAATCTTTATAATTTGTGGATTAAACATATTTCTGAGCACGTGTGAGGTTTTTAAATGTAAATTCACAATACCCACTAGTCGAAATTAGAATAAAAGTAATTTTTTATTTTATTTTTTTTATTCCTGGGCCTTGTCAATTTTTTTCTGGAGTATTTCTATGCTTAGAAATTCCTGACATGCTCAAGAAAATTATAAAATCACAAGTGAAGACGATAATTCTATTAAATGACAAATTCCAAATTTATAAAAACCACTGTAATTGTAATTTCGACTCCTGAGTCTAGCGCATTTTTTTCTCGTGTATTACTAATTTTAAGAACTCCAAACATAGAAAAAAATTCTGAAATTGCAGGTGAAAAAAATGTATCATGTCAAATACCAAATTCCAAAATTTAAAAAATGACTGTGAATCTCATTTCGACTCCTAGATCTTGTCTATTTCTTTCTAGTGCATTTCTATATTTAAAAAGTCCACACGTGCTCGAAAAAATCTTTAAACCACATCTTCTAAAGATAATTTCACTAAATACCAAACACAACATTTTAAACATTGGCTGTTTTACCAATTTTGACTCCTGAGGCTTCAGGCCAGTGGAATTAGACATAAAAATTGAGTCAATTTACAAAAATTCCGAAGTTCTTCAAAAAAATGGTACATTTGTGTTTTTATATGTTTAACGTGGTCGGGTCGCCATTTTGTTTCAAAAAATTAATTTGCAAAGTTTTCCCCCCATTTCTCCACGAAAATTCAAAACATTTTGCAAACTTGAGTAACTATAAGCTCAGTCTCTATCCTGTATTAAATTTTCAAAACGTTCTTGATGCGGCAACATTGTTAATTATAAACAAATTAACATTTTGTTAAACACTCCTGAGCGAAAATACCGATGGTTATGCACAATGTTGTTTCTTCTTTTTTTCCATTGAAAAGAAACTATTGTATGATTTGCAAAACTAAATACATAACGCAAATTATCGTTTTTAATATAATTGTTACATTTTTTGCAATTCGACTCCTAGGCTCCGGCAAAAATATTAAAGTTGCAATTGAACAAATTAGTTACTTTTGTAAACTAGCGAAAAATTACAAACATTTTGCAAATTGCACTGAGTGATAAATAACTTATTACCAACGTCATATTATATTTGGAATTTATTTACAACTTGGCAATTTGACTCATAAAATTCCTGCGACAACAGCAAATGTTGCGTTTTTGGGTAGCAAATGTTGGAAATGTCAAAATCTTAGAAATATTAAATTTGCAAAACTTTGCACGACCCGTTTGGGAAAATTTCGTGGCAGTCTTGAATCATGCTGAAGCCAGTACAGTTTTTCTCAAGCCTGTCTATTCACGCAAAACTAGCCAGGCGCTACACTGGCGCTGTCTAGTTTTGCTGGGTGTTTGATTTAAACCTTTTTTCTGTCTAGTCCTAGTCTTGGCGCTATCTGGGAGTTCGTTACGAATTTGAATATATAAAGATTGTTCCGATTTCAGCTAGTTTCTAGATAGAATCACGGTTTGGACTCAAGCAAAAATTACAGAGGTGAATTCAGAAAATAATCATTTTTGAATAAAAGATTGAAGAAATTACAATACGCAATTGCACAGATGCTCCAGCAATAATTAATTGTACACTTTTACATATTTACGATAGTAGGCAATAATTGTTGAAGGTGATCGAAATCTTAATACAAGAACTGTATTTTTAAAAACGATTTTTTTAAGAATGTTCAAAAACATTTTCTTTTAATTGAATCATAGGTATATCAGAGTTTTAATAAATTTTTATTAAATTTATAATAATTATAATATGTATAATGCTATATATAATATTGACGATATTCCAAAAAATCAAATATTATTATAAATGACTCATTTAATTTATTGTAATTATTTATTGCGTAAAGGATAATTAAGCCTAACGTATTAATTATTTGAAATAATAAACAATCATCATTTCATAGTCTAATCGCAAGTCAAATCATACAAACGCTATTATTCTCAATGATTTATTCACACATCAAGCACTTTGAATGTTTAAAAATTGTACATGTTTTATTGCAATAAATATTGGGATGTAATGAATTGAATTGCATATCCGACAGAATGAAAGAAAATATAACTTTTAGATGGCCGAGGTATTAAGGCGACGGGACAAAGTTACAGCAATATAATAGGAAGTTACATCAGAAGTTCGACATCCGGCGTATGTACAAGAGATTTGCGGAAACTCATTTCTAAATTTTTTTTTTTTACAAAAACTTTTTTATATTTTCAATCAACTGGAAAATCTATATATTGGACGTTTATCGTATAAATAATAATTGTAGTATTTAATTGTTCATTATTTTTTTTATCAAAATAGCCGATCTGTCTAGAAACTAGTCGATCCGAGCGTTACATCCCAGTCTAGTCACTGGACAGTCAGCCTGTGGCGCGCCAGTGTGGACTCAAGGCGGACTAGACAGAAACAATACAGCGCCACCAAATTTTTTCACACGGGGACCGACAACAATATTGAAATTGCAATTAAAAAAATTAGGTACTTTGTTAAACTAGCCAAAAAATACAAACATTTCAAGTCCCGGTAGTTGGAATCACAACATTGTCATATCGATATGGGCGCTATGTTATCATTGAGTGCTTATTTTGTGCTCATATATGCCGCAAAAACTAAATTTTGTTCCTGGTAATTTTAGTTAAAAACCTGTAGTAATGCTAACTTCAGCTAAAGCCACAACTCAGCATGTGAAACTCGACAACTATTAGTGATATAATATTTCGGTCATTTGAATGTTGAAAACTTGAAGTACGTAGGGTAAGGAGGGGCAGCGCCGACCGGTAGGGCAAAGGCAACTTTGCTTATAACATAGCTATTATTTAACAATTTTAATTCTACTTTGCATTAAATAAATCTATTTTATTATAGAGATAGCGTTACTTACTGAAATCTTGAAAATTGACGTTGTAAAATAAAAATTATGCAGAAAACAGTTTTGACAACGAAAGAATGGAAGATTCGCTGGCAGAAATGTAAAGTTTTCGACATTAATGGCAGTACTTACAGTATGAAAATTTTATATTCTGACAGATAAAACAATATCACATTATGTCATTATAATAATTGAACGTAATACAAGTCCAAAGTATATTTAACATCGTAAATAATTAAGGCCTCACCAGTGGGGCAAGCCCGACCAAAATAATAGTTTACACATGCTTAGGTTATAAAAGTATCATAAGTTTTGTCGATAAGTCATCGGTAATGTAGAACAGCCACTTATCTTCTGGTATACATGCAAGAAACTATTATATATTATTATTTTCAATCCAGTCGGTAGAGCGGGTGTTTTGTATTGGTACGTTAGAAACCTTTGCGCGTACTCCGCCTCTAGTAGAATGTCAACGAAAAAGAGTTTATATCACAGCTATCACTATTTTTATTAAAAATAACTTATTCTTCTTGCTGAATATGTTTAAAGGTAATTTTTCCAATACATAAAATACCACAGACGCGAAACATCATGTTTTCCCATCTTCAGATGTTTCGATTTTCCTAAAAAGGTGCGGTCGGCTTTGCCCTCCGGTGTGGGGCAAAGCCGACGAAATACAGCTTGTCAGAAATTAATAAATTAATAAATCATTGTTTTATTTATGTAATTGTTACTTATAAAAATATGATGTACAATACTTTAGGACTCGAAATGAAAAAAAAATGGATCAGTTCCACATCTTATTAACTTTAAAAAGATCATAGACTGTTAACTGGTCGGCGCTGCCCCTCCTTACCCTATTGTTGCCTTGAAATAATAATAAATGTGATATAATTTCCATATAAGTTTTAGATATCACGCAGTCCTTTGAAAACATAGAATCGCACATGAGGATTATTCAATCGGACGGTTTCATAATCCATTATCATGAAAGAAATCTAAAAAAGAGAGAACTCATGGAGAACTCATGGAGAGAAAAGATTTTTTTTATCAATAATTGATTAGGCATTCCAGTATTTTTTCTTTAGAATACGTATCTGAAGGCGAAAATGTTCTATCTTCTCGCGTTTTTCATAAAAACAGGTTTAAAAAGCGAAAATTACCTGATGTTTACGCAACATGGTTTTTTGTTTTTTATGTGACACTGAACATTGAATTTTGAACATCTCCGAAAATATTGCTACTACGAAATAAATAATGTAAAATTTCCGAATCAGTGCCAAAAAATACATAAATAAATGCCATAAAAGTCAAATAAATAAGAATTTTATATGTTTTTGTGACGTACTGTAATACAATATAAATTATTAATAATAAAATTATTTCTAAAAATCTGCACGCTGCATGGGTGCGCTTCTTTTAGGTCTCGCGCTTTGCGCTCAGTCTTTGTTCTTCCGCCGCGTTTGTGCATAAACCGTTTACAATTACAGATCGAACCTTTAAGATCTGTAATTTGGTGATTGCGCCCGGGACTTCTGTTTTGCGTGAAAGTGTTTGCCGTTAAGAATTTCACTGTACCTAGCTTGTGTCGTTTTTTCATAAATTCAAATTTGTGGTTTTTAATGTAATTTGTTGCCATTAAAACGCAAATTACGAGCCTCATCAAAAACTGATTAGAGAAAATTTATAGATTTTATTTAGGCAAAAAATTTAGCATTCAGCATTTAATTCGATCTTGCGTCATTATTCCAAAAATTAAAATCTTTCTTTTCAATGTTATTTTTCACAATGAAAATAAAAGCAAGTGGTCTTTTATTGTTCAAGCAATATGTACTTGTTCAAACGACGTACGCGTGCAGAAATTTCGCCGTGGCCCCGACCGGGCCCAGACTCGTTCATATCGGGCCCAGATGTGGAAATCGAGTCAGGGCCAGACTCTTCATGAAACACGTAGTCACAGTGGAGCCATGTCTATGGGCCCGATCAAACGCTCGATCTGCCCCCGGTCTGGCCCCTATTAATTACCCGAGTGTAGCCACATTATTGTCTTTTTTATTAGGAATTAAAGTCCTTTAAAATAATTATAACACAACCCAAGTGCGAAGTTATATACGGCCCAGCACTAGCCCAGTATCGGCAAAAATATTGCCGAAGATCGGCTGCCAATATCGTACCGTTGCTGGAATGATAACTCCGGTATGCACTTGGCGGCCAATTCTGGCTAGTAACGACATGAAAAAAAAGGTATTTAAAACATAAATATTAATTGATTACGAGTATTTTGACTTTGAATATTAATGGTCCTGTGTAGAGTGAATACATATATTGCATTTTTAAATATTATATTACAAATAAAATTTCTAACGCTACGGGGTATCGAACCTACATCTATACCTAAATCAAAGATATTATACACCTAGATGCGGCAAGTGGCGGCGGAGTGGGGGAACAATATATATAGCAACTACTTTCGTGCGGTGCGTAGCTACTGCCCTCTTCGTACTACCTTCCTTCACTCTTTCTCTGTAGCTACAATCGTTGCTCTGCGGCTCTAAGGGTAATGATTTTAAATCTATTATCCTTGCAGCTTCTCCATGTTATCTCAAAACATCGGTAAAGTAGAAGCAGGGATTCTGACATGATTTACAAAATAACAAATTAATATAAAATGATAATACTTTTGAAATTCCAATCATTATTTTATTTGTACAGAAAATAAATTAGTGACAATATTAAAGGTTTGCCACAATAATTAATTTTAATTTTAATTTTGTAATTAGGTAAATATTTATTTTTCCAATTGATATTTCACATTCCGGTGTATTAAGTAAAGATGATATAAATGTTTCTTTAAAATGGATAAAGAAACATGTATTAAATTTTCATTTTCTTACAGCAATTTTTACATTCTCATCATAATGAGAAAGTATTGGTTTTATGTGAAAAATGACTTTCGCGGATTCCATCAAATGTCGACGTTTTGAGGCCCCCTGAGTCAGAAAAAATGGTTTTTACGTCGGTGTCTGTCTGTCTGTCGTTGTCGTTGTCGTTGTCGTTGTCGTTGTCGTTGTCGTTGTCGTCGTCGTCGTCTGTATATCGGATAACTTTTGAAAGACTAATCGGATTAGATTGTGCTTTGGCACACAGTTTCAGGGGGCAAAAAGAGGAATCGAGTTCGTTAACCAGCCATTTTGTATGAAAATTCAAAAAGTTAGAGCATTTTCAAAAATTTTTAGACCACTTTTTTCAAAATTTCAAAATTATATGTGCGGGAGCTTATAGTGCTCAAAAATGTAAACAATTTATCCTCACGACTTTTTCTGATAAAAAGAAAATTGTCCGAGTTACAGTATTTTCAAAATCCCCCCAAAAAAGCGAAAAGTAACATTTTCAGCCAAACAACGCACGATACGAAAAAAAGTCAAGAAAGGAAAAGTGTTTCTTTTCGCACGTCCTACAAGATTATCATAACGACTTTTTGAATTTTCTTGAAAAATCGAAAATTCATATTTTTATTGCACAAGAAATAATGAAAAATCAAAAAAATCAATTTCACGGTCAAACTATGCAAGATACGACAAATCATGACTGGACTAAAATTGTGCATTCAAAAAAGATCTACCCATTTCTCATGGGTCACTTTTTGATAGGATGTGTAGTTTTTGTTTTAT
>CAKNYM010030221.1:0-15142 GCA_932195095.1 Andricus curvator
CGCTCTACCGCCGGTAACTGGGACCTATCCATGCAGTACCTGCCGCAACCGACAGATGTCTCTGAAAAATGTTGGCGTCTTTCGCCGCCAAATTTTCCTTTTCTTTCCCCTTTTCTTTTTTTTTTCAATTCCTCAGTCCCTGCAGACACCCCTTTCTCTTCCTTAGCATCCCCTAACTTTTCGAGAACCACCCTTGAACCCTCGAAAGCCCAAGACTCCTGACCACGAACTCTCCCGATTACTTGCCAACCTAACCTCACTTTCCCTATCCAGCTAGATACCTCCTCCCACCCACGCTGAAACTCACTTTTTATCTCCCCAATTCACCCCGCACAACCCTACTCACCTCCTCGGCTTCCACCCTCACACTCCACTCACACCTTCCACACAAATTCCGTAAAATTCTCTCTCCACCTGTCACTAAACACGTTCTCACTTCCGCCACCAACATGCAAGTCTATAATTAGCTATTATAATAATTTTATATATTCAGTAGTAGCCCGAATTATCGCTGCAGAACTTTTCATAAAACACGGATTCTTTTAGTCGTTTTTTTCGAAGTTTAATCGTCTAACTTTCACTGTCTTTTTCCACTGTACAACGGAGGCAACTCCTGGTTAGTGATCAACGCGCACATGCGGTTGGATAATTCACTTACTTTGCGACGAACATTATTTCATCTGATAGACACAAATATCATTTCATTTCTGAACCAAAATGAAAGTTTCTAATCGGATTATCAATTCTTTGTTCATTAAGGGGTCAAAATTTGTATGAGGGATACTTAATTCACTCATTGACAGAGTTACACTTTTATGGAAAGGAATTTTTACAAATCACTTCATTAAAGAACCGTTAACCTTAGCTGATTTGGTGTACGACCCATCTTTGAACAATAATTTCATTCAATTGAATAAGTGATCACCCTCAATTGAAATTAACCATTCGAAAATTCTAATTTGTCACAAAAATTCATTATCAACAATTGGCACAGCTCAAACTCCAATATTAAATAAAATTGTTGAATTTAACGTGATAACCTCGTAAATTCCAACCGAGATCTCTGGTATAGTGGGTAGATCATTTTTAAAACAATTAAAATTATCTATTCCTGAGTTTCTTCGATGAATAAAAAAAATTTGGCTGCATTTTAACTCAAATTTTCAAGCTTACTTAAAAACTATGCGCCTGTAACCACACGCGATTAAGGTCATACATATAATTAAATTTCTGTCATTGTCCATTCTGTGATAATCCAAGCTATCATTGCAGAGCCAAATACAGCGCATAGACACTGAACTTTTCAGTTTTTTAATTTACACAGACGATAGTCGTCTACTCGCGTCTGAGCGGACAGTGCTCGTCTAGAATTTCCTGTACCTAACCACTGGACAGCGGAGGCAGTCCCTTGCTTGTGATAGATACGCGTTTACGATCAGACCTTTCACTTAAATTACAGCGAAGCTTTTAGCCGCTCGTGTTCAATAAAACTTTTCCATAATATATACCGCATTCACACTTGAGTGTGGAACCAACACTTGATACGGTTTTATCTGTATAAAAAGAATATATATTCTCATTTCGTAAAGAAGTTGAAGTTAAGATTGGACGTATAACGTTCATTGTAATAAAAATTAATTGTGTCTGATCAGCACAATTATTACTTCACTTTAGAACAAAAAAAAATTTCTAAGGTAGTCATTGACTCCATATTCATAAATAATTTTTATAGATATCTAAACAACATTGAGTTCTTTTCATGCTTCTATGAAAATAGAACCCTTAGAATAGAGTCATTTCCCATAAGAGGTTCAAATTTTAACAATTGTTTAAAGCGAATACCTGTCTAACCATCCAAAATAATAAACAAATAAACTTCCAAATACTAAACATTATTATTGATTTCAGGTTTAGTGGAAGCACGCAACCCCTCAAGTATAGATAATGCTTTAAAAGTCGCGCTCGAATACTAAGCGAGACAACAGTTAAATCTCATCAACCCACAAATTATTATCATGAACCAAGATATTATCAGCCTAATTATTCAGGAGCACGGGAACGCAGTCCTAGCTTGCATGTGCGTTATGCGACAGCTCCCGATTCACATAAAACTTGGGATCAGAAACCGCATCATTCAGGGATAATACAACGTTCCTACTCACCTGTAGGTTCAACTCATCCCAATGAAAGTAAACCACATTTTTCGAGTAATTATAGCGCACCTCAACAGTACCCTTATATGCCGCATAATTCTCATCATCCATATCCGACTACTTCCATGCCGAATAATGGATATTCCAATTCAAACTATTCCCGAGGGGGGATGAACACACCACCCCGCACACAATCTCCTAATCCAACCAACAATGAGACTTTAAACTACAATTCCGCTCACCGTACCGACGCAGCGACGGGCGAGGCGAAGGAAGAGCGCCAGAAGAGCGTGCGAATTCAAATGAAATAAAAAAGATCTACCACACTACACTCAGTAGAGAATCCCCAGTAGTAGCATTTTCGTCCTCCAATTTCATAAAAACAAGAGCATTATTCTTAATCAATACAGGAGCCGACATTAATATTATAAAACTAAGTTTGCTAGACGTAGATTTATTGATAACGGAGGATGAATCAATAGATATAACAGGAATTACGACCATTACAATTTCCACCATAGGCACCATAAAGTTACCCATAGAAAAATCAATGGTGGTTTTTCATGTAGTCTCACCGGATTTCCCCATTAATACTGATGGAATTTTGGACCGAGAATACCTCCGTCAAGAAAATGTGGCAATTTCCTTCTGGCAAAATACCATAGTAACCCATTCCAACCCTACTAGGCCAATACCCTTTATCGATGAAGCAACAAAATTTGCGCAGGAGAAAAAAACTGATTACAAAGGGACAGGACCTAGAAAAATTAATATAAAAGCAAGATAGCGTGAAGTAATCCCAGTAGAAGTATTGAACAACGAAATAAAGGAAGGGTATTTACCATTAATAAAATCAAGAGAAAGGTTGCCAATGGGAGAAGCCGTTGTATCAAATTCCAGTGGAGTATGTCACATTTATGCCATAAATACCACTGGAGAAGACCTGGAAGTTGAAATTGACCCACAGGAACTAATTCCCTTCAAATGTTACCAACTCCCAGGGGATGAATTCGAAGAGTACTCAACTAACGAGAATTATTTACCCCCGGAAGATAGAGTACAAGCTATTCTAGACATATTATAACTAGATCATTTAAATCAAGAAGAGAAAGATCATGCAACTGAAATTGTTCAAGAATATCCAGAGGTATTTCACTTAACTGGAGAATCCCCAACCCCGACGCATGAAGCTAAACATAAAATACACACAAGCGATGATGTTCTGATACATGTCCGCACTTATCGATTTTCTCCTCAACAAAAGGAGGAAGCAAAAATTGCAATAGATAGAATGTTAACAGAGGGTGCTATCGCACACTCAAAATCACCCTATAGTATCATATCGAATTAAACCCTGCTGACAGATCGAAGACTGCTTTTTCTTTCTTGAATGGACATTACGAATATATTAGAATGCCCATGGGTTTAAAGAACTCGCCGGCAACTTTTCAGCGATTAATCGATCAAGTTCTTTTAGGATTACAGGAAGTCGAATTATTTGTTTATATCGATGACATAGTAATCTATGCAGAAACTTTAGAAGAACATGGAAAGAAAGTAAAACACCTCCTCAACAGAATAAAAGAGGTAAATTTGACAATTCAGCCGGAGAAAAGCGAGTTTCTATTTGAAGAAATTGCCTATTTGGGCCACATAATTAGCAGTGAAGGAGTGAAGCCCGATCGAAAGAAAAATGAAGCTGTTGAAACTTGTCCTACTCCTAAAAATCCAAAGAATATGAAACAATTTTCAGGTCTTGCAGGATATTATAGAAAATTCATTAAAGATTTCGCAGCAAAACGAAGCCTTTAACTAATCTTTTAAAAAATGGGGTACCCTTTAATTGGGGTCCAGAAGAAGAAGAAAGTTTTAAAATTATGAGACAAGCTTCATGCGAGTGCCCCATTTTACAGTATTCAGACTTCCAGAAACCATTCACCATAACCACGGACGCCTCAGGATACGCCGTCGGTGCTGTATTAAGCCAAGAAAAGGAGGGCATAGATCTTCCCATATCATATTACTCTCACGTACTGTATAGTGCAGAATGCAATTATTCTACTACTGAAAAAGAGTGTCTCGCTGTTTTATACGCAGTTCGGCAGTATCGACCTTACGTGTATAGAAGGGCCTTTACAATAGTCAGTGATCATGAACCACTAAAATGGATAAACTCAGTAAAAGATCCGAGACAAAGATTAATCCGATGGCGTTTAAACTTAAGGGATTACGAGTATGATTTCAAATATAAGCCTGGAAAATTTAATACAAACGCCGATGCCCTTTCCAGAAATCCCATCATAGAAAGTGCTTCAGAGAGAAGCGAAAGCGAAAGAGAAAAGATGAGTGCCAAGTTACTACCAATACCAACACGTAAAACTAAGCAAGGTACTGAAAGACAAGCGAAGCCTGTAACAAAAACTTCAAACCGACCCTCGATAGTGACGAGAAAAGAACCATCAACCAAAACCGCTACTTCAAGGCCTTCCACTTCAGGAACCTAACGAATAACCTTCAAACCCAAGGACAACAGTCAACGTACGGACATTACTTCAAAACATGTAGAGGACCTAAATGGAAGTGGCATAAGCAAACGCCTGCTCAGAAGAAGAGACGAAGAAATGAGAAATAAAACTGGACCCAATTACCGCGATTCCAGCACAGACTCGGAAGATGAGGCAGCCGAATCCGATAATCCAGTCCCTCCTATACTTCGGAAAACTCGAAGTGTTCTACCAAGTTTAAATGTACCTCTGGCAGCCTTTCCATTACGCGATATACCCAAAAGTGCTCCACCAAACGCCACAGCTCATTTCCAGGAACTTTTTAAAAAAGAAATCACTGAAGAAGGACAAGAACAAGAAGGACCAGTATTAGAAACACTCACGGAAACCCTGATAACCTTGGATCCTCCACAAAGCGATAGTGAAGACAGTTCAGAAGAAGAAGAAGAAGAAGAAAAGAATGAACAACAAAATGAAGAAAGAAAAGAGCTTGATAATTCGAAATTAACTAGAGAAGAATTGAAAAACTCATTTAAACAATTCGATGCATTTTTAGAAGCCCATAAAGAATGGGAAAAGGAGGGAGAAACAGAAGAAAACGAGGAAGTTCACGGAGGCATTATGGCTGTATTAGAAGGCGAAGACAATCCATAAATTCTTCACGCCATTGAGGAACTATAACCCGATAGTGAGAGTGAACTCACTCGAAGAATAGATTCAGTGATAAATTGGGCTAAACATGAACTACAGGAATTAAAAACACAAAAAGTGAGAAGCTCCGAATCTAGTGAAGACAGCGAAGACATGAAACTTGAGAAACAAGAAAAATTCCCTCCTCCAACACAATTAATACGTCCTGAGATCGGACAACGCAAAAGTGTAACTTTCGCGCTTCCACCGCCTAATACGCCGGATGAATTAGCAACATTTCGTCCATCAACCTGGGGATTGCCACAAGCCTTATCTATACCACTTCTAGAATCAGCGAAAATGAAAGAAACTACAGAACTTGCGATAAATTCCAACGAAAACATCAAGCCCAGACAAATATATATGAGTCAACCAAAAACAAGCAGTGTTTCAAGAACCGAGACAACAAAAATAATTACAGAAGACGAAAACACATGTACATCAATTACTAGTATCCAACCTACATTGCCGACTGAGTACAATCGCCCTGCTAATATTGATGTATTCCCGAAAATAAAAGGTATCCGCGAAAATGTAACGTATCTTAAAAGAAACTATGTACACTTCCTTTCCGAAGACTGCGAATTCACTACGCCAATAGGGCGCTTCTTAATAGACATAAAAGCCATTGATCCTTTAGAAATCAAAGAGCAACATCCTAAAATAGGTCAGATACTTATGACTCCTCGAGGCAGTTATAAAGTTTATACGATCATCCTGAAACAAAACCATTTCGACGAATTAAACAAGGAAAATCTAAGAATTGGACTACACAATTTACGTATGCTCTCGAAACAGAGAACATAAACTCATTCCGAATCTCAAAAGAAGGAGATTTGACTGAAAGCTTGTCCAAAGGCACCCTGATAGACGTTCTAAAAGAAATTTTCGATGACAGCAATATCGAAATCACATATTGCTATGGAAGTGTGTGTGTCACACCCAAAGAAGATCGCGGTCAAATAATAAACGAACACCATCAAAGTAAGATAGGAGGACATAAGGGAGTTAACAAAACTTATGGACGAATACGAGAAAGATTTACGTGGCCAAAAATAAAAGAACAAGTCACGGAATTTGTGCGAAAATGTAGTATTTGCCAAGAACAAAAAACTATTCGGGCCAAAACTCAAGAACCCATGATTATTATGGACACGCCTATAGATACTTTCGACAAAGTATCACTCAACACAGTAGGACCATTGCCGACAACTCCCGATGGAAATCGACATATTCTCACTATGCAGGACAACTTGTCAAAATATTGTATTGCTGTAGCAATACTCGACATAAGAGCTACAACAATAACGCATGTTCTAGCTAAGAATTTAATCTCATAATATGGCGCACCAAAAACCATTTTAACCGATCGTGGAAGTACTTTTATAAGTAACCTCCTAAGAAAATTATCCAAAATATTTGGAATTAACCAAATATTCACCTCAGGATATCGAGCACAATCGAATGGGTCTTTGGGAAGAAGTCATGCAGTGTTAGTTGATTACATCCGATCATACGCAGATTATTACTACGATTGGGATAGATTATTGCCCTTTGCAATGTTCTCCTACAATACTTCGATTCATGAAGCAACTAGATTTACACCTTTCGAATTAATATTCGGAAAAATTGAGCGCACCCCTAGTTCACTTCCTTCCTATGAAAAGCTAGAAACTTACGGGTCTTATTTGAAAGATTTAATAATGAGACTATCTGAAATCAAAAACATAACAGCCGGAAATTAATTAATGCTAAATACAGATCCAAACAACTATACGACATAAAAATAAACCCTTTTATTGGAAAAGTAGGAGATAACGTGTACGTAAAAAGGGAAACCAAAACTAACAAATTAGGTAGTAAAAGTCATGGGCCCTACACAATTGTAGATATATTAGATAAGCACACCGCTATTTTAGAAACAGCGGATGAAAAGCGTTTTCAAAAACTCGTGGACAAATTGAAAATAGCTCATGAGTAACCTTTGTAAAATGCAAATTATAACATAGTATTTCCTTTTACAGGATGGCGGCTTCAATCATATTAACTAGACTCCCAAAGGGAAAAATATAACCTTCAATAACCCAGCATTTATTTTTTCAGTGAAGAAGTTAACTTAAAAAATGAAGTTAAAGACACATACGTCTTATGCGCAGATAACGATTCCAAAATTTTAATTAAATTGTTTGAATGGGAAAATTGCTGCGAGTATTGCTATCTAAGGGGACATAGGTTGGAATCTTGCACAAGAGAAATTTTGAGAAATGAACGGCTCGCAGAAAACAACGACACGACGGGTGTAATATCAGAAGAAGAGTTTTGGGGCTCTATGAATGGTAACTGATATAAATTAATTAATCAATTATAATATATATATATATATATATATATATATTGATTGGTTTTGATTCTTTGGGAATCCAACCGAAGGGCCTATGACAAAGCCACCGAACGCGTCCTTGGGTTGCGGATAGAGGGTCCCTGTACCAAGGGATTCTGCTGAATATGGTTACAATAATAAATAAGCAGTCGCAGACAATTGTCCAGGGATGGTCCCGATGGAATAACTCCTAAGCTAAGGCGTAACAACCGTGCCGAATGCTGAATGGCACCTGGGTGAGGTGTCTCAAACGTTGATCCTGGGATACCGGGCGACCTCTCAGCCTTATCCTTGCACGCGGGGCTCTACAAGGATGGACCAACCCTTTTTTCTAGCTGCTCGTGGGGACAACAATGACAACACCAAACATAGTTGTAGGAAGTGCGGTTCAAAATAATCGAACGCGCAGGGCTCCCGACAATGGGTCGGACAATAATGCCGACTACCCTAGAGTTGGGGGAGCCAATCAAGATGGAGTCAATGCGATTGACCGGCAGTATCTCATTACTTTTAGGTAGACGGATCGACTCAGGGACGACCTGCTGGAGTGCTATGATACCAGTATGGCCCCTGAACGAAAAGATTACAGGGCGCGACTGCATGCTCTGTGGTGCGAGAAACACCCACGTTTCACGGATTTTTCGCAAAAACGTCTGCGAAACCGTACCGAGGACCTCCGGAAAAGGGGTTATATAAGCGGAGCGTCTACACAACCGCAGCCAGAACAAGCCGGCAACAGAGAAAGAGAGGCGACACTGAGACCAACCTCGAACAGGCATCCAATAGAGGAAGAACGATGCTTCAAGACCCGGAGAAACATCAACATTCAGGTTTCTCCCAAGCCCAAAGACCTGACTGAACTGGATGATGAGCTTCGTGGATATTTTTCCGCAGAATCCGACCTCTGGACTATCAATTTTAGTGTGTACAATGCAGCGAGAACTTTGGCAGATGCAAACCGTAAAACAAAACCAACGGTTGATCATAAGACCAAAAGACGAATGCATCAACTTAGCACAAAGATAGGCTGGGCAAGACAGTACGCGTCCCGCAATCAGTGTGTGATTGACTACATAATATCTGGCAGGACTTTCACTGCCAAGGTTCGACAGTTCGCACGCGAACTGCGGATCCGTTATCACACAATCAACAAGTCAAAGCTACTGACCATCAGGCAGCATATTGTTGACAGAATACGGGTACTATCTAACGCTAGGAGAAGTCTAGAGCGGAGAGAGAGGTGGGTCAGAGAAAATCAACAGTCTTTGTCTGACCCATCTCGACTCTTCCAAGATCCTCCAGTTACTGTCGACCATCCGCCCAAACCAGAGGAGGTCGAAGCATTTTGGAGAGAAGTCTACGAGGTCCAACATCCACTTGAAGAAGGCTCAAAGAACATAAATAGGTTCAAGGAGCTGTGCAATGCCCTCATAACAGCTGAGGAGGAATGCCCACCTATCACTACCGAGGAGGTGAAAAACGTATGAAGAGGCATGAAGAACTATTCCGCTCCGGGAACAGATGGTATCAAGACCTTCTGGTGGAAGAAGTTCTCTTCAACCCACCAGTATCTGGCCCAAATTTTCACCTCATATCTAAAATCGGAAGAGCCTGTTCCGGGGTGGTTAGTGGAAGGGCGCACAGTGCTCCTGCCGAAGACGAGCAACTTAGCTGACCCTAAGAATTACAGGCCAATAACTTGTCTGAACACGCTGTATAAGATCTTCACAGCTATCCTAAATGATAGGATTCTTCGGACAATTGGACCTGTGTGGCGAGAGATGTATGAACAACGTGGCTCAAAGAAAGGAGTAGCAGGATGTCGGGAGAACTTGCTCATCGATAGATGTGTCTGTAAAGACGCAGCATCCTATCAGCGACTTCTACCGATGGCCTGGATTGATTACCGGAAAGCTTTCGATTCAAACTCACATAGACTTATCATCTGTCTGTTGGAAAGCCTAAAGGTTCATCCACACACCGTGAGGTGCATAGAGAGATTTATGCCGCTTTGGAAAACCAGATTTACTATCTCATGTGGAAAACATCGTGTAATCACTTACAGTATCACCTTTCAGAGAGGTGTGTTTCAGGGCGACACCATAAGCCCTCTCCTCTTTTGCTTCACATTATTGCCACTATCTCTCGCACTTCGCCATTCCGAAGGGTATCTCTGCGGCAAACATGGAAACCGAAAGTGTAAGGTCACTCATGTAATTTACATGGATGATCTTAAGATCTATGCTAGGAATCAAGAGAAACTACATCTAGCTCTGAAAATTGTCAAAGAGTACACTCAAGAGATTGGAATGGAATTTGCGTTAGAGAAATGCGCCAAGGTTAATTTGAAGAAAGGACAACCTAATGGCATCCCCAAAGATCCTGAGCTCGTTGACAGAAGCGCTATACGACACCTTTGCGCCGGAGAGGCCTATACATACCTGGTCGTGCCACAGAGCCGCACTCAGGACGTGACATCTATAAAGGATACTCTCCGAAGCAGATGCAAACGTCTCATCCGACAGATACGGCCTTCCGAACTGTCAGCGAGGAACAAAGTATCTGCGACGAACATGCTTGCCAGTCCAGTAGTACTCTATTCATTTGGAGTGGTTCCATGGACGAAGGACGAGCTCAGATCCCTTGATATCGGGATGCGAAAGGTTTTGCACATGAACAAGAGCATGCACCTTAAGTCTTCTGTCTTGCGACTTCACATGTCACGCCGCCTAAGTGGTCGCGGAATACTGAATCTTGAATGTTTTCACAACAGAATTATTCTGGGCACAGCACATATAGTTGCAAATGGACAAGACCCTCTTCTTAAAATGGACAGGAAACACGAAGAAGTGGGCAAAGGGGCGTTTCTCTACAAAGCAGCGGAGGAGGCTGCTGAAACACTCGGCCTTGACTTCAATATTAGGGGGGAGCAAAATGCATCAAATCTTATCCATCTTGAATACTCACTCCTGAAGGCCCGGATTAAGAGAGCACATGAGAAAAACTTCCACGAACAGCTTCTCGACAAGAGTCGTATGAGCTAACGTTTGCTTTCCTTAGATCACACGGATTGAAGTCGGGCACGGAGGGCTTCATTTTGGCATGTCAAGACGGTGTCATTTCCACTCTAGCATACCGTCGCCACATTTTGAGCCAAGACATTCCCGATGATAGCTGCAGAGCGTGTCATGCACACCCCGAGCATCTAGGACACATACTATCTAGTTGTCCAACTCATGCGGGAACGAACTACATCCAAAGGCACAATGCGGCACTAAGAGTGCTTTATTACTATCTCTATCACTCTTATGGCATTAGCCCAAATACCTCTCCGCTAAACGCTCCTAGAGAAATAGAGTCAATTGTCGAAAATGAGAAGTGCCGCATATACTGGACCTTCATATTCTCGACAATTGTTTCTGTTGCGCACTCGAGGCCTGACATAGTTCTCCTTGACTTCGAGAAACGCACCATGTTCGTTATCGAATTTTCGGCACCAGCTGACAAAATCGTCACAGCCAAGAAGAAAGAAAAGAAAGAGAGGTATAAAGACCTTATAAGGGAGTTCGGACGGTTATACCCGGAATATTCTGTTAAGCTAATCGTCTTGATCATCAGCGCTCTTGGAGGTGCCAAGGTTTCACTGGTTTATAGCCTGAAAAGTATCCCTGCGTGTCAACAAAATGCTGAGACACTTGCGGGGAAATGCAGAAGGCGGTCGTCCTTGGGTCGCTCCGTGTCCTCAGGGTGCACGAGACTTTTGCCGGATCATCGTATTGAGTTCGTCGCAGACTGTAATCACCTATCTCACGGTCGTGAGACGTGGTTGCAGCTGAAATTTTACCGCGATTTCGCTGGGAGCGGGTGCAATTTTTCAGATTAGCACCCGCTCCCGGCGAAATCTTGCGGTTGTCCTTATAACAAACTTTTAAATATATATATATATATATATATATATATATATACTCAGAGTATCAGCCTTATCCTTGCACGCGGGGCTCTACAAGGATGGACTAACCCTTTCCCTAGTGGACGCATCAACTCAAGGATGACTTGTTAGACTGCTACGATGCCAGCATTATCCCTGTTCACCAAGGCTTTGTGGCGCGTATGCACACCCTGTGGTGCCAGAAACACCCAGAGCTTCAGCACGTTTCGCATCAGTCTTTGCGAAATCAAGCCGTCAACCTCCGGAAAAATGGATATGTACGCGGAGCGCTTCCCCAACCGCTGCTTTATCAAGCTTCAGACGAAGATAAGGAAGCGACATTGAGACCAACCGGAGAAAGCAGGCACCTTCTGAGAGATGATCGCAATTTCATTACAAGAAGGAACATTAACATGCAAGTTCCTCCTAAGCCCCAAGATCTGGCTGAAATGGATGCCATCCTTCGGGGAGATATCTCGCAAGAGTCCGACCTCTGGACCATCAATTGCTTAGTTTATGGTGCTGCCAGAGCTTTGGCTGATTCAAATCGAAGGCTGAAACCGACGATGGATCAAAAGACCAAAACACGCTTGCATCAACTGAACAAGAAGATTGGATGGGCAAGACAGAATGCGTCCCGTGTTCAATGTGTGATTGACTACATAACATCTGGTAGACCGTTTACGGAAAGGGTTCGAAAGTTCGCCCAACAACTAAGGATCTTGAATCACACACTTAACAAGTCAAAGCTGCTGACAATCAAGCAGCATATTGTTGACAAAATACGGCTGTTATCTGACGCAAAGAGGAGAATACAGAAGAGGGAGAGATGGATCAGGGATAATCAACAGTTTCTCGCTGACCCTTCGCGCCTCTTCAGCGATCTACCTGTTTCTGTAAAAAATCCACCCAAGCCCAAGGAGGTAGAGACTTTTTGGAGAGAGGTGTACAAGATCCCGAAAACACTAGAGTTGAAAGAAGATACTGACAATATCATCCGCTGCAAGGAGTTTTGCGACAACCTCATAAAATCTGAGGAGGAATGCCCATCAATCACTGACGAAGAGGTGAAAAAAGCACTTAGAGGCACGAAGAACTTTTCCGCTGCTGGACCAGATTGTATCAAGAACTTTTGGTGGAAGAAGTTTACTTTTACACACCAACATTTGGTCCACATATTCACCTCATATTTAAAGTCGGAGACGCATTCCGCAGTGGCTGGTGTTAGGACGCACTATACTCCTGCCAAAAAAGGCAACTTGTCCAACCCAGAGAATTACAGGCCTAAAACTTGTTTGAACACGCTGTATAAGATCTTTACAGCTGTCCTAGACAACAGGATTGTTCGACGAATGGAGCCTGTATGGCGAGAGATGTACGAACAACGTGGCCGGAAAAAAGATGTAGCAGGCTGTCGAGAGAACCTGCTAATTGACAGTTGTGTCTGTAAAGACGCTGCAGCCCATCAGCGCGTCCTGTCAATGGCCTGGATTGACTACCGGAAAGCTTTCGTTTCAACCTCTCATAGACTTATCATCTGTTTGTTGGAAAGCTTGAAGGTACATCTACACATAGTGAGATGCATAGAGAGATTGATGCCTCTTTGGAAAACTAGATTTACTATCTCATCCAGAAATTATTGTGTGACAACGAACAACGTCACCTTCCAGAGGGGCGTTTTTCAAGGTGATACCATGAGCCCTTTGCTTTTTTGCATCACACTTCTGCGTTTATCTCTCGCACTACGAAATTCTCAGGATACCTCTGTGGCGACACTAATCAGCGCGAGCATAAGGTCACTCATGTATTTTATATGGATGACCTGAAGATCTATGCATCTGGTAAAAGCAAACTTCAAACTGCTCTAAATATCGTCAAGAACTACACAGGAGAGATTGGGATGGACTTTGGCTTAGACAAGTGTGCCAAAATTCATCTGAAGAAAGGAAAGATTACTGGCGTTCCCAAGGACCCTGAGCTTGTGGATATAAGTGTTATCAGACATCTTAATACTGGAGAGACCTATACATACCTGGGCGTGCCTCAAAACCGCATTCTGGACGCAACATCAGTGAAGGAATCTCTCCGAAGCAGATACGAGCATCTTCTTCGACAGATTTGGTCTTCCAATCTGTCGGTGTTGAACAAGGTATCTCCGACTAACATGCTTGCCGTCCCGGTTCTACTCTACTCGTTTGGGGTAGTTCAATAGACGAAGAACGAGCTTAAGGCCCTTGAAGTCATTACACGTAAGATCATGCATATGCATAAAAGCTTGCATATCAATTCGTCAGTTCCGCGATTATATATTTCAGGCCGTCAGCAAGCGGCCGAGACCCTTGGCCTGAATTTTAACATCAGAAATGAGCAGAGTGCATTACTTCATCTAGATGCTTCACTTCTAAAAACCAAAGTGAAGAAAGCAGATGTTGAAAATTTTCACCAAGAGCTACTCGACAAGAAAATGCACGGAAACTTTCACAGAAATGTAGAAAAACAGTCCTTGTCGAAGGAGCAAACTTTTGCTTTCCTCAAATCATCAGGGCTTAATTCAGGTACAGAGTGATTTATTTTCGCATGCCAGGACGGTGTCATTTCCACCTTAGCATACCGTGAGCGCATTTTATGTCAAGAAGTTCCCAGTGATAAGTGCAGAGCGTGTCATGCACACTTTGAGTACCTAGAACACATACTATCAAGGTGTCCGACCCATGCGGGAACGACGTATATCTACAGACATAATGCGGCCCTAAGAGTGCTTTATTACCATCTTTGTCGCTCTTACGGTGTTGGCTTCGACCCTGCCCTGCCAAACGCTCCAAGGCAGATAGAGTCGATTGTCCGAAACGAGAAGTGCAAAATTTTCTGGAACCACGATTTTCGGAAAGCAGTCTCCGTTGCGCACTCGAGTCCTGACATTGTTCTCCAAGATTTCGAGAAACGAACTATATTCGTGATCGAATTCTCGGCTCCGTCCGAATACAACATCACTGGAAAGTATGTGCTAAAAATATGCCAAGGCACTTGCGAGATGGATGCAGAAAGCTGTCATCCTTGGGTCGCTTCGTGTCCTCAAGACACACGAGGGTTTCGCCGGCCTGTCGTTTTGATTTCGTCGTTGTCTATGACCACCCACCTCACGGTTAGAGACGTGGCCGTGGGTGTGATTTACCGCGGTGCTACTGGGGGCTATTGACATTTTTTGGATGGCAATTGCTCTTAGTGGGACCCTGCGGTGGTTGTTTAATAAGTAATAAAAGAAAAATTATTTTAAAAAATAATGGACACTTTGATTCCTTAGTTTCAAGTTTGATAACGTCCCATTCATGGAGAACACCGATGACTTGGTCCAAATGTTTTTTAATTATTTGCAAATCACAGTCTGAAATACTAATCAATCAGCTTTTCTACTTCCTCAGTCTTTGCTGCATTTGATGTACTGCACGGAAAGAAATTTGGGGCGACTGCGGTACTTATACGTACCACT
>CAKNYM010030227.1:0-12668 GCA_932195095.1 Andricus curvator
AACTATGCCATTTTTGGTTGAAAGTTCATATTTTTCAGTTAAAAACTATTCGTCTTGATTAAAATTTCCTCTTGTTTGGTTAAAAATTCTACGTTTGGTTCAAAATTTAAATTTTTTGTTGAATATTCAAATTTTTTACTTCAAAATTCAACTATTTATAGAAAATTCGTCTTTTGGTTTCCAAGTTCAACAATTTTGATTATCCTTTTTTTCTTTATTTACTGAAAAATGTTTGTTGAAAACTCGTATTTTTGTGTTGAAAATTCAACAATTCTTGTATAAAATTCAACTGTTTGGTTGAAAAGTAACTTTTTTGTTCAAACTACATATTTTCGGATTGAAAATTAAACGATTTTTTGGAAAATTTGCCTTTTTGGCTTGATAGAAAATTCAACTATTTCGTAGAAAATTCAAGTAATTATTTTGTTGGAAATTCGTGTTTTTTGGTTTAATTCAACTGCTTTTAATTTGAAATAAAAATTCTTTACCAAGTATTACAATTTTCTTTGAAAATTCATATTTTTTTGTTGAAAATTCAACAACTTGGTTGAAAGTTAAACGACTTTGTAAATTCATAAGGAACAGTAAAATTTCACCAAACTCCCCCACCCCAATGTGTCTCACGTTATTTTTGGATGATCCGTAGATAAATTCACGAAAAAAATTTCATCTCAAAAATATTTTTTGCACGTCCCTATAGGTGATTTCTAACACTGCCGTGATTTTGGAAAACACCGTTAACTGCAAAATGAACGAAACCGAGAAAACCGACGAAAACTGTTCGAATCTTTATTCGCGTGTATCGCGGATTCTTATTCATTTTCTGCATTTTTTTTTGTTCTTGACTAATTTGCATACGATATTTTCATTTTTGCAAGAAAAATTGTTTAAAATGTTGATAAATTATCTAAAGTTCAGTTAACGGTCTTGATTGGGATGCTGAAATTCGAGAAAACGCCGTAACGGGCAGTTACGGCTCTCTTCGAATTACGGACCTCAGAAATAGACCTGCTGTGATTTGCGAGAACGCCGTTCACGGCAAAAGAATGTAATAACTAATAAGAAGTGCAGTTACGGCGTTTCTCGAATCACAAACCTTTTTTCTCGGGATTCGATGATTCCGGAGAACACCGTAAGCACTTACGGACCTCTCCGAAATCACGAAGGCTCGAAATCGCCGTCCAATAATTTTGGTAAAGTCCGTAACTGCCCGTTACGGCGTTTTCTCGAATTTTGACGTCACGTATTTAGTCGTCTCTGATTCACGCCTGCTGTTAACGGTCAGTTACGGCTCTCTCTCAAATCACAACTCGCCAATCTTTGCAGTTAACGGTTTTTTCCAAAAATTATGCAATAATTATTTTTAATGTTATTAACAATTTAAAAAAATTATTTTAATAAACAGGTGTATCTTTTTTCACGATTCCAACGATATAAAAAACTTATTTTTCGATTTTTTGCAGTTAACGGTGTTTTTCCAAATCACGGCAGAACATATCTATTGTGTTTGAAGAGATTTAGTCACGTGGAAGGCATTAATCTCCGCTCTGGTGTTTATCCGTCTTGTGTTTAATTTCCTTTTTTTGACGTCTCCAATTTCCTACTGCCATTCCTGGTTCGATGACGTTTTATCGAAAAAATGTAATAAACTTGCGAAGACCTATTCGAGGATTATCGCATGTCTCATTATACGGTTCGTGTGGTTTTCACATTTTTCCGTTATTCGAAGGCCACATCGATCCAAGTTCATTCAGTAACGGAATCGATAAACACTCAAATAAATATAGCGATAAGGGATGATAAAATAAAAACCGGTTCAGCACTGGATTCGACTCCCCAGTGCACTCAACCAAACTTCGCATGTCGAAACCAGCATCACGTTGACCCGGAAGAAAAATGGGATTAAAGTCCCAGCAAGCTGCTATAATAGCTCTCGAGCTATCAAATGGCCAACTTCATTTAGAGATAAAACAAAAATTGTAGTAGTTGATATTTTGATAAAGAATTTTTTTTTATTCTATTAGCGACAAATAGTTCCTATCATAAAAAGTACATGCATTTCGGCTAACTTCATGCGTAGTCAGTAAAGAAGATTTTTTCAATTGGCATTAGTCCCTAAACCCTATTGGTCAATTCAGTTAGCCATTGACATATAATGTAAGTCACAGCACCGAGCAAGTCACGCCTACCCCGAAAGGGAAATGGCTTAATGGTATAATAATAAACAGCAGGTCACAGTAGAATCAGCCAATCAGCTGTCGAGAATCGGGAGCAAGATTCGATAGCTCGATAATTCAAGTAGGCGCAAATTTCAAAAGTCAACATTCTGGATTAATTATTACAATGAATTAATAAAATAGTTAAAAATTAAGAATACAATAAAAAATGAGTCGAGTTAGTTATAATTCATTGTTAATCACTCTAAACATAGAGGAAAGGGAAGAAAGTGTTTTCAAAATGCAAAACAAAATCAAAATTTTGAGTTATCTCAAAAACCGTGAGAAATACGCGAAAACTGACAACATTTTCATGGTTTTCTAAAGAGGGATGGTCCTCGGCCACCCCGACCTAAACCAGTAAAAAAATGTTCCAAATTCAAGAAAAAATAAAAAATTTGAATTATCTCTAAAAGGGTCACAGATACGTGAAAACTAACAACATTTTCAGGGTTTCAAAGAGGGGAATCGCTTTCGACCAAAATTTTAAGATTTTTGCAGAGGGGGTTTGTTTTCGACCAACTCAAAATAACCCTACTTAAAGTTTTTTTAAATAAAAAAAAAGAAAATTTTGAGTTATCTTGAAAACGGCGTGAGATTCGCGAAAACTGACAACATTTTCAGGGTTTCCTAAGGGGTTCGATCCTCGGCAACCTCGACGTAATCCAGTATACAGATTTTCGAAGTTAGAAAAAATCAAAATTTTGAATTATCTCGACAACGGTCGAATGTACGTGAGAAATAAGTAAATTTTAAGGTTTTTGTGGAAGGGGTTTGTTTTTGACCAACTCGAACTAACCCAATCAAAAGATTTTTAAATACCAAAAAAAAAATTAACATTTTGAGTTTTCTTTGAAAATGATGATAACATTAAACAGATTATAAAATTTTTTTTAAATCTAAAATTTGAATCATCTTGAAATCAGTCAGAGATTTGTAAAAACTAATAATTACAAAGAACTCAAACTAACCCAATACAAAGTTTTTAAAAATTCAACACAATAATACAAATTAATTTTTTACAAAAAGTTGAATTTTCATACCAAAAATATGCATTTCCCATCAAAATAATTGAATTTTCGACCAAAAAAAAAACGAGAAGTGAATTTTCAACTTTAAAAAATCAATTATCCAACAAAAATTGAATAGCCACATTTTCGATAAAAAATTCATTTCCAACAAAAAAACTAATTTTTAACAAAATAGTTAAGTTTTTAACTAAAGAAACTTATTTTTAACTGAAATAATGAATCTTTAACCAAAAAAGTGAATCTTCAACCCAAAAGATGAGTTTTCTACCAAAAAAAAAGATACATTTTCAACAAAATAAATGAATTTGAACCAATCATCTGAATTTTCAACCAAGAAGATTAAATGTCTATCAAAAAATATAAATTTTCGACGAAAAATATTATATTTAAATTTTCATTTGAAAAATTAATTTTTAATTTTCAAAAACTAATTATCAATCACAAAAATGAATTTTCAACCAAGAATATTAATTTTTTTTAAATACATGAATTTTGAAACAAATTTTAAATTTGGAAAGGAATTTTCAACCAAAAAGGTTAATTAGTCCAGAATATTAATCATTTTTCAACTAAAATAATGAATCTTCAACAAAAAAATGAATTTTTAATCCAATAGTTGAAATTTCAATTGAAAGAAAGGATTTTGTAAACAAAAAAAAATTTCAAAAAATAGATGAATTTTCAACAAAATAGTTAAATTTTCTACAAAACAAATGAATTTTTGACAAAAAAAAGGGAATAGTTAAATTTTCAGTAAAAAATATAATGTTCAGAAAAAAAATTAATTGTCAACCAAAAAGATTAATTTTCTACCAAAAAACATCAATTTTTAACAAAATAAATGAATTTTTCACAAAAACAAGTAAATTAGTCACCAAGAAGATTAAGATATTCTACCACAAAAGACAACGTTTCAAAAAAATACAGAAATTTTCAACCAAATAGCTGAATTTTCAATATAAATGTTAAATAAAACATGGAATAGTTAAATTTTCAATTAAAAAAGTTAATTTACAACAAAAACTTCAAAAAAATAGTTGATTTTTGAATTAAGAAATTATCAAATCAAGATATATTGGGACCAAAATCGTGGAACCAATGAAAAGTTGACAGAATGATTTGAGCAAGAACTTATTCAAATACCTTGTAAATTCCACATTTTTCTGTTTTTCTAGAATGTATTCATATTGAAAAATGATAATTTTTAATAGAACTAGCAAATATTAACCGGTTGTGGTAAGTTTTGGTTTTCAAAATTATTATTTAAATGTAAATAGTGCAATGAAAATATGCAACAATGGTTATTTTTCTTGTATTGTAAAAATACCATTTTGACTGTTATTTAACAATAATCTGGAATTTTCTCAGTGTAAACATGAACATAAATAATGGGACATTTTTCTTAATCTTGAAGGTTAAAAATAAAATTTTCATATAAAAATAAACAATATATTGGAAAATGAACCGAGTTTTTTTCTAAAGAAAGGGTAATTATTGCGCGCGTAGCGCGCACAATGTTCTAGTAATAAGAAATGCATGATGAAGAGTTTTAGTGGAGTGAAAGACGCCTGAAAAAAAAGACCTTGAGTACCAATGGACCCGAGTTGAGAGCTTTACATGATGACTTTGAGGAGCTCTTTGCCTGGGGTGCTTGCTAGAGAGATTGATCAGCGACCTGGGTCGGGGCAGTGTTGTGGGACGAACGTGCTGTTTAAATAAGCAAACCGGGAATTCTAGATTAATATAAATATCTATACCCATCCACCCCCTAATGGTATAATAATAATAATAATAATAATAATAATAATATCAAACACAGTTGATTTCGACAAAAAACACGAATTTTTAACAAAATCATTTGAATTTTCAACGAAATAGTTGAAGTTTTAACCAAATACTTGAATTTTAAAACAACTAGTTAAATTTTCAACGAAATAGTTGGAGTTTCAACCAAAAAGATGAATTTGCAACCTAATAGTTGAATTTTCAACGAAACAGATGAAGTTTCAACCAAAAAGATGAATTTTCAACCAAATAGTTGAAGTTGCAACCAAAAAGATGAATTTCCAACCAATTAGTTGAATTTTTAACAAAGTTGTTGAAGTTTTAACCAAAAAGATGAATTTTATAACCAAATAGTTGAATTTCCAAACAAATATTTGAATTTTCAACGACATAGTTTAAGTTTCAATCTAATAGTTGATTCTTCAACAAAATAGTTAAAGTTTCAACCAAAAAGATGGATTTTCAGCCAAATAGTTGAATTTTCAACGAAATAGTGGAATTTTTAAGGAAATAGTTGAAGTTTCAACCAAGAAGATGCCATTTTAACCAAATAGTTGAATTTTTAACAAAATAGTTGAAGTTTTAACCAAAATGATGAATTTTATAACCAAATAGATGAATTTTTAAAGAAATATTTGAATTTTCAAGGAAATAGTTTAAGTTTTAAGTCATAGTTGAATTTTCAACGAAATAGTTGAAGATTCAACCAAAATATGAATTTTCAGCCAAATAGTTGAATTTTCAACAAAATAGTTGAATTTTCCTTAAAATAGTTTAATTTAAAACCAAATAGTTGAATTTTCAACCAAATATTTGAATTTTCAACGAAATAGTTTAAGTTTCAACATAATAGTTGAATTTTCAACGAAATAGTTGAAGATTCAACCAAAGTATGAATTTTAAACAAAATAGTTGAATTTTTAATGAAGTAGTTGAAGTTTCAACCAAAATGATGAATTTTCAATGAAATAGTTGAATTTTCAACGAAATAGTTGAATTTTCAACGAAATAGTTGAATTTTCAATGAAATAGTTTAATTTGAAACCAAATAGTTAAATTTTTAAACAAATATTAGAATTTTCAACGAAATAGTTCAAGTTTCAACTCATAGTTGAAGTTTCAACGAAATAGTGTAAGTTTCAGCCAAAATGATGAATTTTCAGTCAAATAGTTGAGTTTTCAATGAAATAATTTAAGTTGAAACCAAATAGTCAAATTTTCAACCAAATATTTGAATGTTCAACGAAATAGTTGAAGTTTCAACTCATAGTTGAATTTTCAACGAAACAGTTCAAGATTCAACCAAAGTATTAATTTTCAGCCAAATAGTTGAATTTTCAATGAAATAGTTGAATTTTAAATGAAATAGTTTAATTTGAAACCAAATAGTTGAATTTTCTACCAAATATTTGAATTTTTAACGAAATAGTTTAAGTTTCAACCTAATAGTTGAATCTTCAACGAAATAGTTGAAGTTTCAACCAAAGAAATTAATTTTCAGCCATATAGTTGAATTTTCAACAAAATAGTTGAATTTTCAACGAAGTAGTTGAAGTTTCAACCAAAATCATGAATTTTCAGTGAAATAGTTGAATTTTCAACGAAATAGTTGAATTTTCAATCAAATATTTGAATTTTCAACCAAATATTTGAATTTTTAACGAAATCGTTCAAGTTTCAACTGATAGTTGAATTTTCAACGAAATAGTTGAAGTTTCAGCCAAAAAGATTAATTTTTCACTAAAAAGTTAAATTTCCAACGAAACAGTTGAAGTTCCAACCAAAAAGATGAATCTTCAACCAAATAGTGGAATTTTCAACGAAAAAGTTCAAGTATCAACCAAATAGTTGAATTTTTAACCAAATAGTTAAAGTTTCAATGTAATAGTTGAATTTTCAACCAAACAGTTGAATTTCAAATGTAATAGTTGAAGTTTCAACCAAAAAGATAAATGTTTAACCAAATAGTGGAATTTTCCACCTAATAGTTGAGTTTTCAACCCAATAGTTGAGTTTTGAAGCAAAGAGTTGAATTTTGAACAAAATAATTGAAGTTTCAACCAAAAAGATGAATTTTCAACCAAAAAGTTGAATTTTCGACGAAATAGTGGAACATTTCAACCAATCAGCGAATTTTCTATCAAATAGTTGAATTTTCAATGAAATAGTTGAAGTTTCAATAAAAAAAAGACCAATTTTCCACCTGAAAGACAAATTTCCTACAAAACAGTTCAAATTTCCACCCGAAAATATGGATTTTTAACGAAAACAGTTAATTATCAACCAAACAGTCCAATTTTTAACAAAATAGTTACATGTTGAGTTAAAAAAATAAATTAAAAAATATAATTGTCAACCTACAAAAATGAAATTTTCAACGAAAAATGTTGTGTTTTATATTTCAACCAAAAAAGATTTTAATTTAAAAAAAACAGTTGAATCTAACAAAAAAAGACCAATTCTCAAGAAAATAATTGAATCCTCAACCAAAGATATTTATTTTTAACATTAATACCTAGAATACATTCATTTTTAACCAAATAGTCGAATTTGCAACCAAGAAGATTAATCTTCTACCAACAGAGAAAAATTTCCAACAAATTACATACATTTTCAATTAAATAGTTGAATTTTTATTCAAAAAAGCTCATTTTCAATTGTTAAAAAATTAACTTTCTACCAAATTGTTTTGGTTGGAAATTCAACTGCTTGGTTGAAAGTTTGACTCTTTTGTTGAAAATTAATTTTTTGGGTTGAAGATACATCACTTTAGTTGAAACTTCATCTCTTTTTATAGGAATTTCATCCCTTTGGTTAATAATCCAACTACTTTTGGTTGTAAAGTTGAAATTTTTGTAAAAAAATTTTCTTTCGAGTTAAAAATTTATCATTTTAGGTTGAAAATCTTTCTTTTTTTTAACTAAAAATTAATTTTTTAAAGTGAAACTTAATTTTTTAAAGAGAAAGTTAATTTTTCAAACTGAAAATTTGACTATTCCATTTTTAGGTGAAAATTGAATTTTTTGTTAAAAATTCGACTTTTTGGTTAAAAAATAGTCTTTTTCTGTATACAATTAAATTTCTTGGTGGAAAATTCATCTTTTTGTTTGAATATTCAACTACTTAATTGAAAGTTGAACTCATTTACTAAAAGTTCAGTTTTTGGGTTCTTAATTCATAATTTTAGTTAAAAATTCATTTCTTGGTTTGAAAATTTAACTATTTGTTGAAAATTCGTTATTTTTTTGGATGATAATTGTTATTTTGGTTGAAAATTGATTTTTTTTTGGTTGAAAATTGAACGTTTTCTAAAACATTTTCTGTTGATCCTGGGAAGTTGCAAATCTTCCAGTCATGACTAAACTGCAATTTTCAAAAAAATTTATAAAATAAGATAACTTTTTTTTCTGAAAAAAGATCTTCTCCTTTCGATCCGCTGGGATTCGAACCACAGAACTTCTGATTTCCGTTCAGGTGCTTTCCCCATTAAGCTACTAGAGAGATTACTAGGATTAGATTACCAGATTACTACTAGGTTCGAATCCCAGCGAAGCGAAAGAACATCTTTTTTTTCAGAAAAAAAAGATTAATTCAAATAATTTTTAATTCATAGCTCCGTCTAGTCTGAAAAGACGTTAAAAATTTCTGTTATTCTTTAATGATAATACAGATTCCTTCAAAAATAAGATAAATAAGTTATTTTCTTGATTCAATATTAATTTTGTTTCCTTTTAAGTTGAAAATATTTTAGAATATTTTAAATTTGAACCTAAGAGCCTTATCATTCCAGGAAAAAACATTGTTCTCCTTTGAGAAATTCTTAAGCGTAAATGATCATGCTCTGAATTTAAAAAAAGGTCATTTGACATGGAAAACACAGTCACGATCGTTGTACCTAAACAGGTTTTTGCAAATTCGTCGAGGACCAGCTGAATAACGGTCTCTCTTCGTTTCTCTTCTGTCGACTATTGTTGTGAATTTCAAAATTATCCTTTCATTTCATGCTGTTACAATCAGTTTATATTTTCCAAAAGACGATTAACATTTTTTAATTATTAGATTTAGCAATTTTAATATATTGAAATCATAAGCCGTTTGTTAAAAATGGGGTCTGACCAGTGAAATATCTATCTCTTGTTGAATAATAAGATTTATGATTTAAAAAATATGTTCGGAAACTTTAAATAAGAGGAAACTTTATCATCTTGGTTTAACGTCAGTCCCACCATACTTCGGCAATGGAGGGGGAATGTAGTGACATAAGTGGAAACGAGAGAGTCACTTCTTTTCCGAGTGACGTTTATCGATATTTTTTTATGGTTTTTATGGTTTTTTTATGGTTGCTATGGCCTATTAAGACGTTAATTAAGTGAGTCGTTCAAACCTCTCCCTTATTACCCCCCTCAAATCCATGCACATCTAGTGAAACTCTTTGAAGATCCTTAAAATCTTGTAAAATCCCATGAACAAATTGAAATTATTTCTGAAATTGTACTGAGTAGTAGTAGTAGTAGTAGTAGTAGTAGTAGTAGTAGTAGTATACCATTAAGCCATTTCCCTTTCAGGGTAGGCGTGACACTACCCGATTCGGGTAGTGTTTCTAGGTGGATAGTTTTTTTTTTTTTACTCAATCTCTTAAAATCTTTTAAAATCGAATAAAATCTGTGAAATCTCTCGTAATCCTTTATAATCGTTTGGAATATCCTAAATTTTTTGTTATCCTCACAAATATTTTGCAACTCCTTGAGATAGAATGAAATCCCTATAAAGCTTTAGAAATCTCGTTCAATTTCGTAAAAATTTGGTAATTCTTTCAAATACTTTTTAGTCATTGCAAATAGAGTAAACTCTTGCTTATTCCAAGGGCCGAGAAACGTAAACTCTCGGATATTTCAAGTCTGCAGGGGCCCCCACCTGTACTGCGGGTCGAGGGATGATTTTGTTAAGTGACGTTCATTGGCTGCCCGGGCCTGTATCGATGCGCGCGCCATACGCATGTCTACGTCCTTGCATTTGCGCATCATGCATGTCAGTGTTTTACAAGTGTTTTTATTGACGTACGAACCGATCAAAAACCTGAAGAACGATCGGAAAGGTTATTTAAATAAATATAATAGAATCAAAAAATGACTCAAATATTTCGCGGAATATTGAGTATTTTAGCATGACGTCATGATCATGATAGGATAGGTAGAAAGGTCAGGAAGGTTAGCATAGTTGGTACATCTTCACATGGGAATTCATACAACTTTATGAAAAAAATATTCCAAACGTAAAAGTAAGTTATAAATGTATGAAACGTAATCTTTTTCAAGCTTAGAATGCCTTTGCGCAATTATGTTTACTCGTTTTGTCGGTTGACGACCTCTCAGTTTTACGAAATAAGAAAAAATATCCAAAATTTGAGGTTAGTGTATCAGATCGATTTGATCAGAATCGGGTATTCTAACCTCAAATTTTAGATATTTTATTTCGTTAAACTGAAAGGTCGTCCACCGACAAAAGAATGAAACATGACTGAGAAAATACATTCTACAATTTAGAAATATTAGTATTTGTACATTTGTGACTTACTTTTACGTTTCGAAAATTTTCTCCAAACTGTCGCATGCATTCACATGTGAAAATGTACCAACTATGCTAACCTTCCTGGCATTTCCACCTAGCCTATCATGACCATGACGTCATGCTAAAATACTGAATTCAAACCAACGAGGGCTTTGCTCTTCGGGCCTCTTTTTAATTGCGCCACTTGGAATATCCCAGCGTAAGGGACTTGGAATAAGTAAGCCTTGGAATAAGTACGCCTTGCAATAAGCAAGAGTTCATTGTATCTTAAAATCCCTCGAAATCTGTTGAAATACTTTTACTTTTACTTTCAATACACGAAATTTTTTTCAATTTTTTAATTCCATGAACATTAAAAAGTAATAGCATTTTCAAAATTTTCAAAAAGTAGAAAAAATGTCTTCTGACAGATTAAGCAGTCTAATCCAAACTTTCTGCAGACATTAAATATATTTAAAAATGAAGTTGAATGAAGTTTTTTGTAAACTCTCATATCAGTTCGTTAGAAATTTACTGAGATATTCAGATTTGGAAAAAGTACTCGACGTCTGCCCGCGCAGACTGAACTTCGAGAACGCTGCCTGACAGAGCAGTCCTCGCGACGCATTAGGTAACAGCGCGGGCAGACGTCGAGTACTTTTTCCAAAGCTGAATATCTCAGTACATTTTTAACGAATCGATATGAGATTTGCCAAAAAACTTCATTTAACATTGCTGAACAAACCACTCACTGGAAGTTGTTTGAAAGTCGAAGTTACCTAGATACTTTTCACGGGCGAAACCAAGAAAACACAATTATCGATTGACCTCATTTTGCAATTAAATATTATCAAACAATAAGCGATTATTGACTTTTTTATGATTTATTGGGCATCGCTAGAGTATTTTGAATTCGTCCTACAAATATGAACTCATTTTAATAATATTTGGCCGAGTTAGAACGTTTAAAGTTTTAAAACTGAATTAAATCAGGGATAAACTTTTTTCAATATTTCGTTTTCCTTATTGAAAATAAACGTTGGGCAAAAAAAATTTTGGAAGGAAAAAGTTTCATTTCCCAATTCTCTAAAATTCTACATTTTCAAAAAATTTATTTTGGTAATTTTCTTTCTTTAAGACGATCGGACAATACTATTACTAGTTTTCGTGCGTCTGGCTGGTTATTGCATCCAGCAGCTCAATTATAGTAAGGATGAAATAACAAATCTTGGATAGAAATATTCAATTAAACTCATAAATATCACGATGTAATTATTAATGAAGAAATTTTTAGAAAATGTTTAGAAGACAAGAGAGATTCCTGATTATAAGATTCATTTAAAACATAGAAAAATTGTTTATTTAATCAAATTTTATGTTTTCTCAGATTTTTTTATGTCGCCGTGAATGTATTTATAATGACCAAAGAATATCCAATTTAAAGAATAAATTCTTTAATAGCAGAAGTAATTAAAAAATCATTAACTATCATCTAAAAGTTTTAAAATCTCTTATAAAAAACCTGTGTTTAATCATTCTCCAGGTTTTCTCCTTTTTTGTAAAAAATGACACTTTTTCCCCTTTTTAAACTCTTTTTGCGCTGTGATCCCTGAGAATATTTTCTGGATATTTATTTTCACATTTGAAGACCTTTTTTCAAAAATTGCATTACCCAAATTAATATAATTAGCAGAATTGTTACAAATAATCGTTATCCTTTGAACTTGTTCTGAATGAAATTGAAAATAAAAACCGGTAGCGAGACAGTGTGTACGTTTACTGAATAAAAATGCAAGTTTGAGGCTAAGTATAGGTTGGGATTAAAAAGGGCGCGGACTGTTATTACAGCAAGGACTTGTAGTCGCCTCCCGAAATTGTTTTTTTATTGTTTGTGCTGGCAAACCCGTTTCTCTTGGATAATTTGAGAATCCAAGTGGCCGAGGGCGCATGGGACAAAGTTAACGATGGCCGGCTCCAAAGGGGAAACAACTCCAGTATCCCGAAGTAATCCACTTGTAATCCAGGGTAATCCACTTGTAATACAACTTAATCAAGTTCTAATCGAAAGTAATCAAGCTCATATCCATAT
>CAKNYM010030227.1:12678-23030 GCA_932195095.1 Andricus curvator
TTAATCAAGTTCTAATCGAAAGTAATCAAGCTCATATCCATATTAGTCTACTTGTAATTCAGAACAATCCACTTGAGTTCCGGGAAATCCACTTGTAATCCACCGTAATCCGGTTGTAATCCAAAATAATATACTTTTAATCAAAAATAAAGCAATTGTAATCTAGTGTGATCCACTTGTAATCCAAAATAATATACTTGTAATCCAGAGTTATCTAATTGTAATCCAGAGTTATCTAATTGTAATCTAGTGTAATCTAATTGTAATCCAGAGCAATCCACTTCGAATTTGGGGTAATGCAGGTCATAGCCTCAGTAATCTACTTGTAATCCCCAGTAATTCAGGGTAATCCAGAACAAATATGGAGGAATCCAGTCCATATCCAGAGTAATTCACTTTTAATTCAGCGTCATCCACTTGTAATCCAGGTAATCCACTTGTAATCCGGTTATTTCAGTCGTTGAAAATTCAACTATTTCGTGAAAAATTATTCTAGTTGGTAATTGAACAATTTTATTAAAAAGTCATATTTTTCGTTGAAAATTCAACTATATTGTCGAAGATTTTTTTTTAAAATTGAAAATAATTTGTTTAAAGTAAAAATTCAACTTTTTCATTTTCAGTTGAAAATTCCACTATCTGGTTGAAAGCTTAAAAACTTAAAAAAAATTCATTTTTGTTGAAAATTCGTCTTTTTGGTTCAAAAATTCAATTACTTTGGTAGAAAATTCCACTATTTGGTTGGCAAATAATTTTTTTTTAATTGTTGCTTAGAATAATTAAAAAAATTTGTATTGTGTTATAAACAATTTAATGAAGAAAAGCCATTTTTTGGGATTGGCAATGTTTAGCTCATTGAAATTAACAGATTTTCTATAAAATGTGAGAGAAATGAATGTTCCATTATCATTAATTGAAAATATATGCTTTTTGGTAATTGTTTAAACAATTTTTATAAACAAATCCACAGCTTCGCAACTTTGCAATGAATAGGCTCAATTTTTGTTTACGCAATCAACTAGATACGTCTTTCCGATTACTCTTCACTATGATACTTTGCAAATTGACAATAATTATTCATTATTTAAACAATTTTTATAAACAAATTCACAGTTCAACGATTTTTCAATGGATTGGCTCAATTTTTGTTTACGGAATCAACTAGGTATGTCTTTCCGATGACTCTTTCCTATGATACTTTGCAAATTGACAACACTTATTCATTATTTAAACGATTTTTATAAACAAATTCACAGTTTGGCGATTTGTCAATGAATAGGCTCAATTTTTGTTGACGGAATCAACTGAGAATGTTTTTCCATTGACTCTTTGCTATGATACTTGGCAAATCGACAACAATTATTCAATATTTAAACATTTTTTATAAACAAATTCACAGTTTAGCGATTTTTCAATGAACAGGCTCAATTTTTGTTTCCGGAATCAACTAGGGATGTCTTTCCGATGACTCTTTGATATGATAATTTGCAAATTGACAACAATTATTCATTATTTAAACAATTGTTCTAAACAAATTCACATTGCAACTATTTTTCAATGTATAGGCTAAACTGTCTGTTGATCTTAGGATGACGATCTATATCTTTGCAAATTAACTTGTAGCTTCCAGAAGCTGAAGCACTGCTTCTGAATGATACGTGAGTTCATTGGATTAAGAAACAATCGAAGTTGTCAGTTGGCCAAAAATGGACAGAAAATACATTTGTTTATAAAAATTGTGTTAATAATGAATAATTGTTGTCAATTTGCAAAGTATCATGGTAAAGAGTCACCGGAATGACATACCTAGTTGATTCCGTAAACAAAATTTGAGCCTATTCATTGAAAAATCGCCAAACTGTAAATTTGTTTATGAAAATTGTTTAAATAATGAATAATTGTTGTCAATTTGCAAAGAATCATGGCAAAAAGTCATCTTGAAGACATTCCTAGTTAATTCCGTAAACAAAAATTGAGCCTATTCATTGAAAAATCGCCAAATGTGAATTTTTTCATAAAAATTGTTTAAACAATTACCAAAAAGCATCTATTCTTAATTAATGGTAATGGAACATTCATTTATCTCACATTTTATACAAAATCTATTAATTTCAATGAGCCGATTTCATTGCCAATCCCAAAAAATCACTTATCTTCATTAATTTGTTTATAACATAGTAACAATTTGTTGAATTATTCTAACGAACTGAAAATTATTCCCATATAGTTGTAACGCTGTTTTAAGATCTTCTTTGATCAATGTGAATGTCTTAAACGAAATGGCACTTGGGAAAAGTTAAAAAAAATTTTCAACTTTGTTGTTGAATAACAAATTTGTAAACAATTCAAAAAAAAATCTAATTACACAAATCTTGTCAAAATTTAAAAAGCTTTTATTTAAAAACAGGAACGTTCAAATCGGATGAATAGTGTAGGCTAAAAATTGATTTGTCCACGGGTACTTTTTTTGGCCCACTGTGGCATCGGTCGGCTCTAACCATCCAGAAAATTACATGAAATTTCGTGAAATGTGCCATTCTCACTTAACAGCCCTATGTAGGGGTCGCCAGAAAAATATCGTTACAAAGGATCGTAAAGTTCAAGCATTTCATTTGAGTGGAGGTCGCGACTAGCGGTGTTTTGAACGACCCACCGACGAGGAGCAACCGGTTTTCTGTGCAGTCAGTGACGTCATAATTCCTGCTCGCAAATTTCAAGATAGAACTGCAGGTGGACTTCATTTTAGGGAACAATGCCAGCAATGACAATTACACTCAGAAAAAAAACTTTCAACAAAAAAAAAGAATTAGTTTTAAATAATTTTCTTATCTGAAAAAAGATCTTCTCCTTTCGCTCCGCTGGGAATCGAACCACAGAACTACTGATTGAAATATTTGATTTGTACCATCTAGCAAAATAATGCGTGTATTTCTGAAAAAAGTTTCTTCTCTCGATCTCTCTGGTAGCTTAATGGGAAAGCACCTGACCGGAAATCAGTAGTTCTGGGGTTCGATTCCCAGCGGAGCGAAAGGAGAAGATCTCTATTGTCAGAAAAAAAATTATTGAAAAATAAGTTTTCTTTCATTAAAATACATTAAATACATCTTCCCTCAGGAAGTTGCGTTCAGAAATGAAGCAGGAGGCACGTTGGACCCAGGAGGTTGTCTAAAATTTTAGTTATGAACTTATAAAAAAAAATCATAACTCATGAACTTCCTCGAGGAATGTGTATTTGAAACATCTGGACTATCGGGTGTTAATTCTTAGAATGACAAGACTTTCGAAAACCGATCATGGTGTTTGAAATTTCAGTGACGAACACAACTTTCCTGAGGAGGACGTATTTTAAACACCTGGACTACCGAGTTTACTTCTTAGAATGACGAGACCTTCGAAAACCCATGAGGTTGTCTGAAATTCTAGTTGTGAACACAACTTCCTCGAGGAAAATGTATTTCAAACACCTGGACAACCGGGTTTACTTCTTAGAGTGACCAGACCTTTGAAAACCGATCAGCGTGTTTCAAATTTCTGTTACGAACACAACTTCCCCGAGGAAGATGTATTTCAAAAACCTAGACTACCGAGTGTACTTCTTAGAATGACGAGACCTTCGAAAACCCATGAGGCTGTGTAAAATTTTAGTTATGAACACAGCTTTCTCGAGGAAGGTGTATTTTAAACATCTGGCCTACCGGGCTCAATTCTTAGAATTAAGAGACTTTCGAAAACCGATCAGCCTGTTTTAAATTTTAGTTACGAATACAACTTCCCCCAGGAAGATGTATTTCAAAAACCTAGACTACCGAGTTTACTTCTTAGAATGACGAGACCTTCGAAAACTCATGAGGTTGTGTAAATTTTTAGTTATGAACACAACTTTCTCGAGGAAGGTGTATTTTCAACATCTGGCCTACCGGGCTCAATTCTTAGAATTAAGAGACTTTCGAAAACCGATCAGCCTGTTTTAGATTTCAGTTACGAATACAACTTCCCCGAGGAAGATGTATTTCAAAAACCTACAGTACCGAGTTTACTTCTTAGAATGACGAGACCTTCGAATACCCATGAGGTTGTGTAAAATTACAGTTATGAACACAACTTTCTGGAGGAAGGTGTATTTTAAACATCTGGCCTACCGGGTTCAATTCTTAGAATTAAGCGACTTTCGAAAACCGATCAGCCTGTTTTATATTTTAGTTACGAATACAACTTCGCCCAGGAAGATGTATTTCAAAAACCTAGACTACCGAGTTTACTTCTTAGAATGACGAGACCTTCGAAAACTCATGAGGTTGTGTAAATTTTAATTATGAACACAACTTTCTGGAGGAAGGTGTATTTTAAACATCTGGCCTACCGGGTTCAATTCTTAGAATTAAGCGACTTTCGAAAACCGATCAGCCCGTTTTAGATGTGAGTTACGAATACAACTTCCCCGAGGAAGGAGTATTTTAAACACCTGGACTATCGAGTTTACTTCTTGAAATGACGAGACCTTCAAAAAAAAGATCAGCGTGTCTTGAATTTCAGTTATGGACACAGCTCTCTCGAGAAGGATGTGTTTTAAACACCTGGACAACCGGGTTTAATTCTTAGAGTGAGGAAACCTTTGAAAAATGATCAGCGTATTTCAAACTTCTATTACGAACACAACTTCCAAGACGAAGATGTATTTCAAAAACCTAGACCACCGAGTTTACTTCTTAGAATGACGAGACCTTTGAAAACACATGAGGTTGTCTGAAATTTTAGTTATGAACACAAATTCCACGAGAAAGGTGTATTTTGAACACGTGTACTATTATTAACGCCATCAATCACTTTATTATTTCAAGAATTATTTTTCAACTCTAAATAAATCTCAGTGTTCAGAATAACATTTGAAAAAACCGCTTCCTTTCGCGGTCTACTTTCATAAACCCACTCTTGTCATTCTGTTTTGCATACTGATGCTAGTACGCCCTGAAGTTGTGCTCATTAATTTTTATTGATCCTCTAAAGTGAATCATATTGAGTTTAAATTTCAGATCAAAATGTCTGCAAAGTTCTTTCGATAATCATTATCTGATGAAAACTTGTTGATGTTTTTGAGTATTGGAAGACACAAGTTCAGTAACAAATTTCATAGTAATTTCATGGATCCTTGTTGGTTGGCTAGTAGGATGCAAATATAATTTCTCCTGGGTCGCTTGCAACCAGTCAATAATCAAGATTTCCAATTTCTAGTTCATGAATATAGACTTTGTACAGGCTTATACATTAAATCGAACAGAGTTTGTATTGGCCCTTGTACAAAGCAATCAAATTCCATCAGCGATGGTAAAATTCATGGGTGTTCCAACTTAGTTTGTCAGTTCAAAATGCTTTCCATGATGTTGTTGTCAAAGGAATTCTCTTATCCTTTACCGTTATAGAAAATTTTCTTAGTAGGAATTTCGTTGCAGTTACTGTTTATGAATAAATGAATAATTTTTTTGTTAATAATTTAATTAGAGATTTTTGCACCCCAATGAATAAAGATCAAAGAAGTCAGGACCGAGAGGAAAACAACTCTGGTAATCGGCTAGACCGCTTGGTTATCCTAACTCGTAATCCTATGTAATCCGTTTCATCAAGTATCATCCGCAGTGAATCCACATTTAATCTAGTGTAATTAAAGTAATTTGAAATAATCGACTTGTATTATATAGTAATCAGCTTGTAATATGAAGCAATCCACTTGAAATCCGCTTAATCCACTTGTAATTCAGTTAAAATATCGACTTATATATTCGGAAGTAATCCATTTGTAATCTGGCGTAATCCACCTATAATCCAACGCAATTCTCTCGTAAATCGTAGTAAATCACTTGTAATACAGTTTTAGTATGAAGTAATCCAATTCTAATCTGGAGTAATATTCATGTAACCTGAGACAATTCAAGAAACCCGGAGTAATCCACTAATCATTCCAAGTAATGCTGTTGTAATTTCATTCATCCACTTGTAATTTAGTTCTAATATGATTTGATCTAGTTCTAGTCTGAGGTAATCCACTTGTAATCCAGTTCTAATATGAAGTAATGCGGTTCCATTCTGGAGTAATCCAGTTGTAATCCAGCGTATCTTGTAATCCGAATTCATCCACTTGTAATAGAGTTGTAATATGGATTAATCCACTTCTCATCCGAAGTAAT
The DNA here is from genome assembly GCA_932195095.1 of Andricus curvator. Taxonomy (NCBI): domain Eukaryota; kingdom Metazoa; phylum Arthropoda; class Insecta; order Hymenoptera; family Cynipidae; genus Andricus; species Andricus curvator. The sequence continues at coordinate 18,858 of CAKNYM010030227.1, forward strand.
TCGAGAAATTGGAAGTAATGCCCTGGCAATCCAGCGTAACTCACTTGTAATAAGTGATAATCCACTTTTAATCCACTTCTGATATGGATTAATGCAGTTCTAATGCGGTTAATCTACCTGCAATCTGCAGTAATCCCGATTAATCCACTTTTAATCCGATTAATACACTTGTAATCCGATTAATACACTTGTAATTTAATTCTAATATCGACTTATCCAGTTATTTTCGGAAGCAATCCACTTGTAACATAGCGTAATCCACCTATAATCCAACGTAATCCGCTTCTAATCGGGAGTAATATTCTTGTAACCAGAGACAATTGAAGAAATTTGAAGCAATCCACTTGTAATCCGATTAATCCACTTGTAATTTAGTTCTAATATGAGTTAATCTAGTTCTAGTCCAGAGTAATCCACTTGTAATCCGAGGTATTCCGCTTGTAATTCGTCTTAATCCACTTGTAATCCAATTCCAATATGGAGTATTCTGATTCCATCCCGGAGTAATCCATTTATAATCCAGATAGTTAGAAGTAATTTATGTAATCCATGTAATCCACTTGGAATCCACGTAATCCGAAGTAATTTCCATAGGTAATCCCAATAGTTGTGAACTATTTTGTTGAAGATTTTTTTTTTTTAATTAATTTTCTTAACTTAAAATTTAACTATCCGACCTTTGGTTCAACATTGATCTTTTTTATTCGAAAATTCATGTATTTTGTTGAAAATTTAACTAATTAGTGAAAAAGTAATCTACTTTGTACGTAATTCAACAATTTTAATAAAAATTCATTTTTTTAAATAAAATTCAACTGTTTTTTGAAATTTGCTTTGCTCAGGTTGCAAATTTAACTATTTTGTTAGAAAATTGAACTATATTGTTAATTTTCTTAACTGAAAATTTAACTATTCTATTTTTTGTTATCAATTTATCGTTTCAAGTTGAAAATTCATCTACTTGATTGAAAGTTTAACAACCGTGTAAAAAATTCAGTTTTATGTTTAAAGATTCTTGATTGTAGTTGAAAATTTCACTATTTTCCTAAAAATTCGTTTCTTTGTTAAAAAATAATGTTTTAAACTGAAAATTAAACTATTTCAGTTTTTGTGAACATTTTTTTTTTCTTAGTTGAAAATTCATTTATTTTGTTGAAATTTCATTTTTTTTGGTCAAAATTCATCCTTTTTGTTGAAAATTCATGTATTTTGTTTAAACTTCGTGTTTTTTTGCAGAAAATTAATCTTCCTGTTTGAAAGTTCGAATATTCGGTTGATAATTCTTATAATTGGTTAAAACTTCGACTTTTTTGGTAGAAAATTAATCTTCTTGTTTGAAACTTAAACTACTTTGTTCAGAATTAATTTTTTGGTTTGAGATGCATAATTTCTTTGAAGGAAAATTTATCTATTTTGTTGAAAATTCGTATTTTTCGGCAGAAAATGAATTTTCTTGGTTAATTAATTCATGATTTTGGTTGAAAATTGAACTATTTAATATGAAATGAACCAAGTTTGTTGAAAATTAAACAATTTTGTTAGAAAAATAAACTATGTGGTTAAAAATTAATTTAATTTTTAACCTTTTTTTCGGTTTGAAAATTGAATTGTTCTGTAGAAAATTCGTCTTTTGGTTTGAACTGTTTTGTAAAAAATTAACTTTTTTGTTGAAAATTTATATTTTTTGTCTGAAAATTGAATTTGGTTAAAAATTAATATTTTTTATTTGCAAGTTTAAGTATTTGTTCGATAATTCGTATTTTGGTAGAAAATTAATTTTCTTGGTTAAAAATTCATCTTTGTAAGTTGAAATCCAGCTACTTGATTAAAAATTAAACTATTTTGTTGAAAATTTAATTATTTTGTCAACGATTCATTTATTGTGTTGAAAAGTCATGTTTTTTTTGTAGAATATTCAACTATTTCGTTGATAATTCATTTTTTTCCATAGAAAATTCATCGTTTTGGGTAGAAAAGTCATATTTCTTGATTGAAAATGAACTATTTGTTTTATATTCAACTATTTTCGGTTAAAGTTCAATCTTTTATGTTTGAAAATTCGACTATTCTGTTGAAAATTTAATTATTTTGTTAAAAATTCGACTTCTTTGTTGCAAAATTGTCTTTGAGGTTTGAAAATTCATCTTTTGTGGTAAAAAAGTTATCTGTTGCGGTTGAAAACTTATTGTTCTTGGTTGAAAATTAACTGTTGTTTAAAAAAAAGTCTTTAAAAAGCTTTTTGGGTTAAGTTTAATATTTTTTGATTAAAAATTTATTTTTTCATTTGAATGTTCAACTATTTGGTTGAAAGTTCATGTGTCTGGTTAAGAATCTGTATCCTTTGCTTAAAAATTTAAATATTTAGTTAAAAATTATACTACTTATTTGAAAGTTAAACTACTTTGATTAGAAGTCATTTTATTTTTCCGTTTCGAAATTGCGTTTTTTGTTGTTGTTGAAAATCAATGTTTTGAACTGAAAATTAAACAGTTCCATTTTTATCCTTTATAGTTGAAAATTCAACTATTTGGTGGAAAATAACGTTTTTTGTTGACAATTTTTTTTCGGGTTGAAAAGTCAACTGTTTTCTAAAACATTCGACTATTTAGCTTGAAAACTCAACTTTTTTGTTGAAAATTCTTTTTTTTTTGTGTTGAAAATTCATCTCTTTTGTTAGAAAATTTGTTTAGTTTGAAAATTGACCTATTTTGTTGAAAATGTAATATATTTCGACTTGATTTAAAAGAATTTATTCCTTAATTTATTTATTGAAAAATCACCCTATTTCCCCTGTTTGGAGAGCTAGCATTTTGGGCTATTAAGTCTGCATTCAGCTATTATCTACTGATATTTGGAGTGCAAACTCTGATTTCGCTGATGGGCAGAAGTAGATCAACATGGTATGTCCAGCTCGGTACTTTGTCAGTGCTTTAATAATCCATGATTATCCGCAAGTCAGCAGTACCTGAATCACCTGAATCGACCGAATTCCTTTAAAACCTCAGACTTGCTTTTCTTTAAAAATGAAAAACGTACATAATTATACGGCTAGCGTGGATTTTTTTCTTGTTCTTTTTTTTGAGAAAGGGAGTCAGTCTCCTTGAGATTCAAAGTTGACGCACCCTTGGTAGTCTAATTGCACGATGTGCGAAGAGAGGAAGAAGATAATGGTGTATCAGTCAAGCGGGTATTTACCAATGTCAAGCTGCACTGCACTGCATATTGGTCTTGTTGTCGAACCAAAATCGATCCTTACCACCGTAGCCGAGGTTATAGACGAAGATTACCGACAAACCTGTCTATCAGGAATACCTACTCACAGCTTATAACCAGTGCCAGTTTACCAATCAGGCAAAGGTAGGCAAATTGCTAAGGGCGCTACGCCGCACAGTGGGGTGAAATTGGAAAATGAGGTTCAAAATGACATTTAGAACGTAATTATGCACCATACCATTAAGCCATTTCCCTTTCAGGGTAGGCGTGACACTACCCGATTCGGGTAGTGTTTCTAGGTGGATAGTTTCTTATAGTAAATAACTACAAGTGTGGGCTCACCACACCCACGACGGGCCAACAGCACGCAGTATTCTCGCATGGTCACCCATCCAAGTACTAACCGCGCCCAACGCTGCTTAACTTCAGTGATCGGACGAGAACTGGTTTTTTCAGCGTGGTATGGCCGTTGGCCGATTTTAGATTATTACATTCTCATCTAGAGAAGGTATTAGATTTGTGTAAAATTTGACCCCCCCCCCCCCCGGTTTTTGTCAAATTTCCACGTTTTGAGACCCCCTGAACCCAAAAAACAGGTTTTTACGAATGTGTCTGTCTGTATGTATGTCTGTCTGTGAACACGATAACTATCGAAAGAATTGACCGATTGGTCTGGGCTTTGGTATACTCATTTAGTCTCCTAAACTAAAGGTCAAATTCGTTAGCCAGCCATTTTTGATGAAAATTAAAAAAGTGAGGGCATTTTGAAAATTTTTTGGACCGTTTTTTTTTTAAATTTGGAAATTATACAGGGTGACTAAAAAGTCCCGAGACGGTTGGATATTTCCTCCGGTAAAATATTTTTCAAAAAAGTGAAGGTCATTCCTGAAGTAAATTTCAACGAGGAATTCAATGGTGACCTTCATTTTGACCTTGAAGTTGACCTTCATGGCTTTTTGA
>CAKNYM010030228.1:0-13206 GCA_932195095.1 Andricus curvator
ACAGTATTTTCGGAGAAACTGACGGTGTTTTTTTGCTTTTGCCAAGTGACAAAAGTACATACAAAATACACAACTCGAGACTTTTCAGGAAATTGATTTTAGGTTAGGGACGACAGTCGGAAAATAGAATGAAGTTGGCTGCGCACGATGCACGAGTACACCCGAGGCAGCACGAACCCACCCGAAATAACATTTACTTTTGTCACTGTGCCTCACTTTTATCACTGTCCATATACTTTTTCCACTGCATCTGTCTACTTTTGTCACTGTTGCCCGGAAAGGTCGGCACTGCGCATGCGCCACGTCATCGACCAAAAATCGATCACTTTTTACACCAAAAACAGGTGGAAAAACTGGCACTTTTTCGCGAATTATAGAAAAAGTAATTTTTGGTCAAAGATTAAGCTGCTATGGTAGAAAATTCAAGTTTTTGATTCAAAACTAACTTTTGCTGTTGAAAATTCATGTTTTTTGTGGAAATTCAACTTTTTCTAAGAAATTTAACTTTTTTTAAAATTCAACTACTTGGTTCAATCTAAATGCTTTTAGGGAAAAATTCGTCTTTCTCGGCTGGAAATTAATTATCTCGATTGAAAATTCAATTATTTGGTTAGAAATTTAACAATTTCATGAAAAATTTATTCTTTGTTGAAAATTTGACTATTGAGCACAAAATTTACATTTGTTGTTGAAAAATTGTGTATTAAGTTGAAAATTCGTCTCTGTTGGTAAGAGACTAATCCTTTCCGTTAAAGATTCAAAAAGAACTACTTTGTTAAACATTTATTTTTTGACAGAGGTGCCTAATTTCAGTTGAAAAATAATCTCTTCGGGTGAAAATTAATACAAATATTTTAATTGTTTTTTTAATTTTTTAATTGAATTTGATGAAAACCGACTATGTAAAATTTTACATAAAACCAATACCTTCTCATTAGAATGAGAATGTAATTAGATTTTTAATTGCAAACGAAACCATTCCATTTTTAGGTGAAAATTTATTTTTTAATTAAAAATTGAACAATTTAGTTGAAACTTCATGAATTCTGTTGAAAATTAGTTTTTCTTTTCAGAAAATTAATCTTCTCGGTTAAAATTTAATATTTTTGTTTGAAAATTGAACTATTGAGTCGTAAAGAATTCTACTTTGTTAATAAGTAGACAATGTCTTTTTTGGTCAAAAAATCAAATGTCTTGTTGAAAATGCATCTCTTTGGTGGAAAATTTAGCTATTTTGTTGAAAAATCGTTATTTTTTGTGAAAATTTATTTTTGACTGTATTTAGCTATTCCGCTGGACCGCTGGGTTATCCGAACTGGTAATCCGGTGTAATCCACTTATAATTCGCCTTAAATCAATCAATTCGGAGAAGTCCCAGTACTTCTGCTTAATTCACATTTCGATGGGTTCTACGAACATTAGGCTATTGTTCCGTTGTCGTTAAGAAAGCGACTATCATCCCATTACGAATAAGTACTGGTCTATTGTTCCGCTACGGATAAGAACTAGTCTAAATTCATTTAGCTAAGTTTTCAGGAGGAAGAAATGAAATTTTGCATTCGTAAATCAAATCAGGAACTAAAAATAAATGAAAAAGTTTTGAAAGTAATAATATTTATAGCATGATCTTGATAAATAATCCAAAGTAAATCTCTTTTCGGTCGTAGCAATGACAAAAATGTATAGTTTTCTGTTCTCCTGTCTGTGTTGTGTGTCATTTTTGTAATATTTTCAGAAATAAGTTAATACAAAATTAAGGATATCGTTTCGAAGATGCTCATTGATAGAAATATTAGTAATTAATTATCTTGTTGATTACAGTTTTCTGTCTTAAGTCAAATTTGTCCAGATAAAATTTTAAACATAACCTATAAGTTATGTCATTATGGAAAATGGAGTTTAGGAACTTTTAGGAATGTATTAAATAGAAAATAATACAATATTTTCACAATTAATTGTGATAAAGTTAATGAACTAAAAGTATTTGTAATCATCGTGATTTATTATTTGAGAAATTTACATTCGAGATGCTATTGTATGGATGATAGCCTATTATTCGTCGGAATATTTCGTACGAATTCAAAACTCCAGTATTTTGTATTACAATTTGTAACGCAATCTAGGCTCCTATAACTTTCAAAACAAGAAGTCTTTGAAGATTTTTATTTCTTTTAACACTTCTACGCGTTTACTAAATTTCTTAAAAAATGATTTCAGACTAATTCTTATCCGTAGCGAAACGATAGACTAATGCTTAATCGTAATGGGATGATAGTCGCTTTCTTAACGGTAACGGAAAAATAGCCTAATATTCGTAGAACCCATCGATTTAATACGTAATAATCAACTTGTTATTTCAAAATTTCACTCGTAATTCGATATAATCTACTTGAAATCTGGTGTGATCCAGTTCTAAGCTGAAGTAATCCAGTTTGATTAAAAATTCTAAAATTTGGTGAAAAAGTAATATTTTTATTAAAAAGTCAACTACTTTGGTAGAAAATTCAACTATTTGGTTTACAATTAGTCTTTCTCGTTGAAAATTTGTCTTTTTTTAAAAATTCAACTATTTTTTTGTTACTTGAAAATTCAATTTTTTTCCAAAAAAAATAATCTTCATGTTAAATATGTAACTATTCCATTGTTGAGTGGAAATTTATCTTTTTTATTTGACAGTTCAACTATTTTGTTGAAAATGCATGTATTTTATTTACAAATTCACATTTTCCGGTAGAAAATTGAATCATTTGGTTAAAAATTGACCCATCTTCTTGAAGCTTAAATAATTGTGTTAAAAAGTATATTTGGTGATTGAAGATTCAAATGTTTTGTCGAAAATTCATTTTTTTTTGTTATTAACGATTCAACCATTTTACTGGAAATTCATCTCTGATTGAAAATTTAACTATTTTTTGTTAAAAAAGCATTGTTTTTTTGTTCAAAAATTAAGCTTGATTTGAACATTGAACTTTTAGTCCCGTCTTTTTCCGGTGGAAAATCAATCCTCTTGGTTAAAAATTCATATTCTGGTTGAAAATTGATCTATTCTATTTTTGATTTAAAACTAATTTTTCGTAGTTGAAAATTCATGCATTTTGTAAAAAAATTTGTCTACATATTCGAACAAAAGAGTCTTCTTGCTTCAAAATTTATCGCTTTTGTTGTGAATTCGTTTTTTTGCTTGAATATTATTTTATTTATCTGAAAATTTAACTATTACATTTTCGATTATAAATTAATCTCTGTTAGTTCAAATATGAACTAGTTGGTTGAAAATTAATGTATTTTGTTAAAATTTCGGCTCTTTTCGTGGAGAATTAATCTTTTCGGTTGAAAAAGTACGTTTTTGGTTAAAAATTCAACAATTTGGTGAGAAAGTAATTTTTTGGTTGAAGATTAAACTGTGTGGTAGAAAATTCAACTAATAGGTTGGAAATTACCTCTTGTTGTTGAAAATTTGTCTTTTTTGTAGAAAATTTAACTACATCTTGAAAATTTCATTTTTCTGGCAAAAAATGTTTTTTTTTTAATGTTTGTTTTCTAATTAAAACTTTGTTTTTCAACTGGAGTAATTCACTTGCAATGCGGCTTAATTCAAGTAACTCGAAGTGATCCCAGTATTTTGGAGTCATCTGCCTTTTTCGGTAGAAACTTAATTTTTTTGGTTGATAATTCATATTTTTGGTTGAAAATTCATCTACAATAAAATGGAAATTCATGAATTTTTATTTGAAATTGTTTTATTTCGATTATAAAAGATACTATGTTAAAAATGTCACAAATTTGAGAAGCTGGTTTTTGAATATTAATTGTCAGGAAAAATGAACAATTGGTCGGGTAAAACTCAGAGAACTTTGAAAATGAAGTGTCCTCCTGAAAACTATATTTTGAATTTAAAAATTTATTATTTTTGTGAAAATTCAACAATTTTGTTAAAAATTCATCCTCTTTAGTTTAAAATTCAACTGCTTTGTTGAAAATTTGTCTTGTTTAGAAAATTCATATATTTTGGTAGAAAATTGACTTTTTATTGGAAATTCGTTTTTTATCGTTGAAAATTCGACTGAAATATTTCTTGGTTGAGAATTCAACTATTATCTTGAAAATTCGTCTTTTTGGTCTTAAAATGTATCTGTTTGAGTAGAAATTGAGTTCTTTTTTGGATAAAAATGCAACTGCTTGGTTGAAAATTAGTCATCTTTGGTTGAGGATTCAAACATTTTTGTTGAAAATTCTTCTTTTTTGGTGGAATTCCACTGTTTTTCATTCAAAATTAAATCTTGGTTGGCTTCAAATGTCTACTATTACTTTATGTGTTGAAAATTTATCTTGTTTAGTGCAAAATTAAATTAATTGGTTTAAAGTGAAACCACTTTGCTGAAAAATCATATTTTTGATGTAGATTCATTATTTCAGTTGAAACTTCATTTCTTTGTTTGAAAATTCTTTTTTATTATGGTAGAAAATTTTATAAAATGTAACTTTTTCGTTCAAAATTCAAGTATTTTGTTAAAGTCATATTTTTTGGTCAAAAATTCAACTATTTTGTAGAACATTTGTCTACCTCGATAGAAAATTCGATCAGTTGGTAAAAAATTCGGCTTTTATCGAGTGAAAATTCAGCGATTTGGTTAAAAATGTAACCATTTTGTGAAAAATGTAATTATTTTGTTGAAAAGTCATCTTTTGCGGTCAAAGATTAAACTGTTTTCTTGGAAAATTGTCCTTTCGTATTGAAAATTCATCTTTCATGGTAGAACAGTCATCTTTAAAATGCTGGTCTTTGAATGTCAATGGTCAGGGAAAAATCAAGGAATTTTGAAAATTAAGTTTTCCGATCACTCTGAATCAGAGCTATATACACCGTATTACCCAATATTTATTGTCTTTTTAGTTAATTCTTTTGATGAGGATAATAATTTACCAATTTATATTTCTTCCTACAGAATCAAGTTCACAGAGCACTCGGCCACCCGGGAGACAAGGTAGGCAGAAAAAATCCTATGAGCAACACTTAGCCGTTGGGCAGAGTAGTGACAGGCAGTCCTATATAAGGGAGACCTTAAGCATTCATCACGCACAAAAACAGATGGAAGACGCTCGGCAATCAGCCGGTTATCAGACAGGCCCTCAATCAGCCGAAATGGGTAAAAATTGAACCATTTTTTAAATTGTTTTTTTTTTTTTATAAAAAATGAATTTTTTCAATTGCAATTGAAACTATTTCATTTTTTGTTGAAAATTTATTTTTTCATTAAAACTTCAACTATTGAGCTGAAAATTTATAAATTCTATTAAAAATTAGTTTTTATCGATAGAAAATTAATCATCTTGGTTAACAATTCATATTTTTGCTTAAAAATTGATATTTTTAGTTGAAAGTAGAACTATTGAGTGGTGAATAATTCGACCTTGTTAATAATTGAACAATTTTTCTAATATGTCTTCTTAGTTGAAAAATCAAATGTCTTGTTGAAAATTGACCACTCTTGTGGAAAATGTAGCTGTATTGTCGAAAAATCGTTCTTTTTTTGTAAAAATTAATTTTTAACTGTAAATTTAGTTATTCCGCTGGACCGATGGGTTATCCAAACTGGTAATCCGTAATTTAATAATTAAAAAATAAAAAAATAATTACTATTTTTTTGTCGAAAATTCAACTGTTTTTTTAAATCCATTTTGTTTGGTGATAAATTAACTGTTTAAATCTAAAATGTAATTATTTCTGCCCAGGGCTGCGAAACCCTAAAAATCATGCGTTTTATTAGAAAGCAGTCTCTTTGAGTAGAAAATTAACCTTAATCTTCAAAGATTAATGTTTCTGGTTGAACATTGAACTATTAGGTTAAAAATTAATGCACGCTGAAGAAAATAAACAATTTTGATGAAAATTATCCTTTTTAATTGAAGAGTCAACTGTTTTGTTGAAAATTCGTGTTTTCGGTTGAGTATTAAATTTTTTTGTTGAAAATTCATCTTTTATATTGAAAATTTTGCTATTTTGTAAAAATATCGATGTTTCTTTCGTGATAATGTATTTCTTCACTGAAAATTGAAATATTCCATTTTTTGGTAAAAATTGATCTCATTGATCTTTATTGCAAAATTCTGTTTTTTTTTTTTAAATTCAGTTATTTGGTAAAAATTTAACTTGTTTAGTAGAAAATTCAAATATTTGGTTTACAATTAATTTTTGTCATGGACGTTAAGGTTTGAAATTCCAAAAGGCCATAAGCGCCAAAATTTGGCACAGAAAAAGGGCATAAGCGACAAAATTTTTTTCTTCAAAAATTTGCTGTCAAAAAAATTTTTTTAAAGAATTTTGTAGTTCAGAAAGGATTTTTTTTTTTTCGAAAGTTGTTTTTGAACCAATTTTTTTTCTGAAAATTTTGCTTCAAAAAATTGGTTTTCTCAAGAATTTTGTTTAAAAAAATTTTTTTTCGGAAATTTTTTTCGTACATTTTTTCCCCCAAAATTAAGAAAAATATTTTGTTTTAAGATTCTGTTGAGACCTAAATGACGTCTTGATAGGCTACGAAACTCTTCCGTGTAGACGCTCGGCTTTATTTTTGTTAAAGAATTAGTTTTTAAAATAAATATGTAAATATTCCATTTTTTGTGGAAAATGTATCTTTTTTTTGTTTGAAAATTCGTCTATTTGGATGAAAATGCATGTATTTTAGTAAATACGACATTTATTTAAAGGATTATACTATTTTATTGAAAATTCATCTTCTTGGTTGAAAATTTTACTATTTTGTTGAAAAATCATTACTTTTTGGGTGAAAAATTAACTTTTGTCTGAACATTCAACTTCTAATCTGGCATAATCCTGTTATCATCCGGGGACATCTACTTGTAATCCGTTTGTAATCCAGATACCTCAGATTAATTTACATATGTATTCCGAATAGTTTCTAACTATTTTGTCAAACAATTTTTTTGTTCCTTTCAAAACAAATTTTCTTCACAGAAAATCTAACTGTTCCATTTTTTTGTTGAAAAGTTGATCTTCTTTAGTTGGAAATTTGTCTTTTTCCCTAGAAAATCAATCTTATTGGTTGAAAATTCATATTTTTGGTTGAAAATTAATCTATTCTGTATTTGATTAAAAATTGATCTTTCTTAGTTGAAAATTCATGCATTTTGTAAAAAATTTGCTTTTATTGGAACAAAAAATAATCTTCTTGCTTGAGAATTTATCTTTCTTGTTGAGAATTCATTTTTTTGCTTGAAAATTATTTTATTTAACTGACAATTTAACTATTCCATTTCCGATTTAAATTAATCTCTTTGTGTTGAAATATCAACTATTTGATTAAATATTAATATATTTTGTTAAAATTTCGTCTTTTTTGGTAGAGAACTGATCTTTTCGGTTGAAAATGTATGTTTTTGGTTAAAAATTCAAGCATTAGGTTAAAAATTCAACAATTTGGTGATAAATTAATTTTTCGGTTGAAAATTAAGCTACTCGGTTTAAAATTAACTCTTGCTGTCGAAAATGTATGCATTTTGTTAAAAAATTGTCTTTTTTGTAGAAAGTTTGACCACACTTTGAAAATTCCATTTTTTTGCCAAAAAATCTTTTTTTTTTGGAAAATTGTTTTTTCTAACTGAAAATTTATTTTTCAATTGGAGTCACAAGATTGAGATTCTGGTTTTTGAATATTAATTGTCAGGGAAAATGAAAAATTGGTCAGGAAAAACTTAGAGAACTTTTAAAATGAAGTGTCCTCCTGAAAATTATATTTTTAGTTAAAAAATTTATTATTTTGATGGATATTCAACAATTTTGTTAAAAAGTCATCCTCTTTAATTTAAAATTCGACTGCTTTGTTGAAAATTCATGTATTTTGTGAAAATTCGACCTTTTTGTAGAAACTTGAACTATTTTGAAAATTCAAGTACTTGGTTGATGATTCATGTTTTTTTGTTGAAAATTCGCCTTTCTCGGTGAAAAATTATTCTTCTCGGTTAAAAATTCATTTACTTGGTTAGAAATTTAACAAATTGTTGAAAAATTTATTCTTTGTTGAAAATTCGACTATTGAGCACAAAATTCAAAATTGTGGTTGAAGATTTGTGTATTTTGTTAAAAATTCGTCTTTGTGGGTAGAAATTTTACCTTCTTGGTTGAAATTCAATTAGTTGGTTAGAAATTCAAGAAATTGATGAATAATTTATTCTTTGTTCAAAATTTTACTTTTTTGTAGAAAATTTAACTATTTTGAAAATAAATTTATTCCGAAAAAAAGATCTTCTACTTTTACTCCGCTGGGATTCGAACACCAGATCAACTGTTTTCCGATCAAGTGCTCTAACCATTGAGCTACTAGAGAGATCGGAGTACGAATCCCTTTTTCTGAAATACGCTTTTTTGTGCAAGATGTTATATACAAATCAAGATTTACAAATAGATATACAAATCACAGATTCCTAATATTTTGAAAATCCCACTACTTGGTTGGAAATTCAGTTTTTTTTTTTATTGAAAATTCTTTATTTCATGACAGAAAATTAATCTTCTTGTTTGAAAATCCAATTATTCGGTTAAAAATGCAACAATTTGGTGAAAAATTAATTCTTTGTTGAAAATTTGCCTATTTTGTAGAAAATTTAACTATTCTGAAAATTTCACTATTGGGTTGAAAATGTACGTATTTTGTTGCCAATTCGACCTTTTTTTGTAGAAAATTGAACTATTTTGAAAACTACACCACTTGGTTGAAAATTCATGTTTTTTGTTGAAAATTCGTCCATCTCGACTCGTTAGTAAATTTAAATGTTTTGCAAATTCAATTAGGGGCCATCCATATACCACGAAAATATAGATATTATTGGTCACAATGTTATGAAAAATTTATTCTTTGTTGAAAATTCGACTGTTTTTTGTAGAAAATTTTAATTTGTCGTTAAAAAGTAGTGTATTCTATCTTTGAAAGTTGGTATTCGTCGTTTAGTTACCGTTACTATATATACGATTCCTTTTACACATTTTTTTAAAAGAAGGCTTTTAATTAACATTTCTAACATTTTTTTCGTATTTTCGAAAATTCATTTTTGATTTAACGTTTTAGTCATAGTTCATTTACGTTTCACAATGTTTGAAAATTTCCAAATTTTGAGTACCGTTCATTTTTTAATTAAAGCTTATGACATTTCGGCCAATTTCTGTTTGGATTATTTAAACAGTCTTCAGAAACATATTCAGAGTTTGGTTATTTTTCAAGGAATAGGCACAATTTGTTTACGGAGTGAACTAAGAATATCTTTACGATAACTTTTTTCTATGTTGATTTATAAATTTACAAGAATTATTAATTATTTAGATAATTTTGATTGAAAAATTAAGAGTTTGGCTATTTCTTAACGAATAGGCTTAATTTTTTACAGAATTAAGTAAGAATATCTTTCAGATTACTTTTTTCTATGATGCTAAGAAAAGTCTTTCTAATGACTAGATTTTCTATGTTGCTTATGTAAATTCACAAGAATGATTAATTATTTAAACAATTTCCATAAACAAATAAGCTCAATTTGTTTACGGAATCAACTAAGAATGTCTTTCCGAAGACTCATTTCTATGTTGCTTTGTAAACATACAAGAATGAATAATAATTTAAACAGTTTTTATACAGAAATTTAAAGTTTGACTATTTTAAACCAATAGGTAGATTTTGGCTATTTTTTAACAAATATGCTAATTTTTTTTACACAATTAGCTAAGGATATCTTTCCACTGACTTTTTTGTATGGTGATTTGGAAATTTTCATGAATTATTAATTATTTAAACAATTTTCATAAACAAATTAAGAGCCCGGTCATTTTTGAACGAATAGAATCAATTAGTTCACGGAATCAAGGAAAAATGTATTTCCAATCAATCTTTTCTAAGATACTTTGCAAATATACAATAATTAATAATTATTTTAACAATTTTCCTAAACATATTCAGAGTTTGACTATTTTTCAAGGAATAGGCATAATTTGATTACGGAGTCAACTACGAATGTCTTTTCGATGACTATTTTATATGCTGCTTTGTAAAGTTACAAGTATTATTATTTGTAATATCATTATTTTTAACGAATTAGCTCAATTTGTTTACAGAACCAAAAAGAATGTATTAAAAAAAGTCTTTCCTATGCTACTTTGCAAATTTACAATAATTGTTAATTATTTTAACAATTTTCATAAACATATTCAGAGTTTGGCTGTTTTTCAACGAATAGGCTCCATTTTTTATAGAATTAGGTAAGAATATCTTTCCAGTGACTTTTTGCTATAATGCTCTGCAAATTTCAAAGAATGAATCATTATTTAAACAATTTTGATGAACAAATCAAGAGTTTGGCTATTTTTTAAAGAAAAGGCTCAATTTGTTTACGGAATCAATAAAGAATGTTTTTCAAATAACTCTTTCCTATGTATGATACTTTGAAAATTTACAATAATTATTAATTATTCAAACAATTTTCATAAACACATTCAGAACAATTTGTTCACCGAGTCAACTAAGATTGTCTTTTCGATGACTCTTTACTATGTTTTGTAAATTCACAAGAATTATTAATTATTCAAACAATTTCGATTAAAAAATTTAGAGTTTTGCAATTTTTCAACGAATAGGCCCAATTTTTCACAGAATTAGATAAGAATATCTTTCCGGTGACATTTTTCTATAATGTTCTGCAAATTTCAAAGAATTAATTATTATTGAAACAATGTTGATAAACAAATTAAGAGTTTGACCATTTTTCAAAGAGAAGGCTCAATAATTATTAATTATTTAAGAAATGTCGATTAAAAAATTTAGAGTTTGGAAATTTTTCAACGAATAGGCTCAATGTTTTACAGAATTAGATAAGAATATCTTTCCGGTGACATTTTTCTATAACTCTCTGCAAATTTCAAAGAATTAATTATTATTGAAACAATGTTGATGAACAAAGTGAGAGTTTGGATATTTTCAACGAATAGGCTACATCTTTTTATAGAATTAACCAAGAATATCTTTCCGATTACTTTTTTTCTATAATGCTATGAAAAGTCTTTCTGATGACTCTTTTCGATGCTGCTTTCTAAATTTGCAAGAATTAATAATGATTTAAACCATTTTCATTACAAAATTTAGAACTTGGCTATGTTTTAACAAATTGGCTACATTTTTTTACAGAATTAACTAAGAATATCATTCCGATGACTTTTTTGTATGATGCTTTGCAAATTTCAAAGAATTATTAATTATTTACACAATTTTCATAAACAAATTATGAGCTTGGCCTTTTTTCAACGAAGAGGATGAACTAGTTCAGGGTATCAAGAAAGAATATAATTCGAATGAATATTTTCCACGATACTTTGCAAATATACAATAATTATTAATTATTTCAACAATTTTCATAAACATATTCAGAGTTTGGCTATTTTTCAAAGAATAGGCACAATTTATTTATGGAATCAACTAAGAATATCTTTCCGATGACTCTTTTATATGTTGCTTTGTAAATTTACAATAATTATTAACAATTTGAATAATTTTCATACAAAATTCAGAATTTGGCTATTTTTCAACAAATAGGCTCAATTTTTTTGCAGAATTAACTAAGAATATCTTTTCGTTGACTTTTTCTATGATGCTTTGCAAATTTACAATAATTATTGATTATTTCAACAAATTAAGAGTTCGGCCATTTTTCAATGAATGGGCTCAGTTTGTTAATGGGATCACCAAGAATGTATTTCTAATAACTCTTTTCTACGGCACTTTGCAAATTCACAATAATTATTATGTATTCGAACAATTTTTATAGACATATTCAGAGTTTGGTTATTTTTCAAAGAGTAGGCTCAATTTCAACAGAATAAATTGAGAATATATTTCAGATGTCTTTTTTCTATATTGTTCTGCAAATTTACAAGATTTATTAATTATTTGAACAATTTTCAGTGAAAAATTAAGAGTTTGGCTATTTCTGAAAGAATAGGCCCAATTTGTTTCCCGAATCAACAACGAATGTATTTCCAATAACTATTTTCTACGATACTTTGCACATTTATAATAATTATTAATTATTTGAACAATTTTTATAAACATATTCAGAATTTAGGTATTTTCCAAGGAATGGGCACAATTTGTTTACGGAGGCGCCTAAGAATATCTTACTGATTACTCTTTTCTATTTTGATTTATAAATTTACAAGAATTATTAATTTTATTTAAACAACTTAGATTAAAAAATTAAAATTTTGGCTATTTTTCAACGGATAGGCTCAATTGTTCACAGAATTAGGGAAGAATATCTTTCCGCTGTCTTTTTTTATATAATGCTCTGCAAATATCAGAGAGTTAATTATTATCTAACCAATGTTGATAAACAAAAATTAAGAGTTTGATCATTTTTCAACGAATAGGCTCAATTTTTTCGCGGAATCAATACGAAATGTTTTTTAAATAACTTTTACCTGTGTACGATGCTTTGAAAATTGACAATAATTATTAATTATTCAGACAATGTTTATCAACATATCCAGAGCTTGGCTATTTTTCAAGGAATAGACACAATTTATTTCACGAAGTCAATTAAGTATGTCTTTCCGAAGAATCTTTTTCTAGGTTGCTTCACAAATTCATATTTTTGCTATTTTCAACGAATAGGCTGAATTTTTTTACACAATTAACCAGGAATATCTTTCCGATGACTTTTTTCTATGATGCTATGAAAAGTGTTTCTGATGACTCTTTTCGATGCTGCTTTCCAAATTTGCAAGAATTAATAATGATTTAAACCATTTTCATTACAAAATTTAGAATTTGGCTATGTTTTAACAAATTGGCTACATTTTTTTACAGAATTAACTAAGAATATCATTCCAATGACTTTTTTGTATGATGCTTTGAAAATTTCAAAGAATTATTAATTATTCACACAATTTTCATAAAGAAATCAAGAACTTGGCCATTTATCAACGAATAGGATCAATTAGTTTAGTGCATCAATATTTCTACGATACTTTTTAAATATACAATAATTATTAATTATTTGAATAATATTCATAAACAAATTCAGAGTTTAGCTATTTGTCAAAGAATAGGCTTTTTTACAGAAGTAAATGGAAATCACAGAAGAAAAAATATGGGAAGTCCAAAGTGGATTTATGCCAGGAAGATCATGTACAGATCAGATATTTAGCCTAAGACA
>CAKNYM010030228.1:13216-25971 GCA_932195095.1 Andricus curvator
GCAGAATCAGTCGAGGACTTGCAAAGAATGTTGAATAAACTTCATACAAGCATGAAGGACATGGGACTCAAAATTAACGTAAATAAAACAAAAATCGTGGCGTTTGAGGGAAAGAGTGAGAAAACAATGTGCAACATTGTCCTAAATGATGAGAGATTAGAACAAGTTGACAAGTACGTATATCTAGGTAGTCTGTTCACTAGCGACGGAAAAATAGATGGGGAGTTAGATAGGCGCATAAATAAGGGTAAACAGGTTATCGGTAGAGCAGGGTCCATCCTAACAAATAAAAACATATCAAAAAAAGCTAAAATGGCCATACACAATTCTATATTCGTACCGACTGTACTATACGGTAGCGAGACATGGACCTGTCAAGAAAAGGACAGGAGTAAAATTAACGCGATCGGCATGAAACCTCTGCGTATAATATGCGGGAAAACACTAATGGACAAAGTCCGAAACGAGACAATCCTCAAAGAATGTGGTGCAAAAGAGACAATAGTTGACACATGGGAAAGAAATCAGTTAAGATGGTTCGGACATCTTGAAAGAATGAAAGATGAACGACTGACCAAACAAGTGTATAAAGGTAAAGTAAATGGCAGAATGCCCAGAGGAAGACCACCGAAAGAATGGTTAGAATCTGTAAATGAGACATTGATCCGTAGAGACATAAGAAGCCATAGGAACACAAGAGCTTTCATGAAAAAATGCATGGACGTGAAGGAAGCTAGAGTAGTATGCCAGGACAGAAAAGTGTGGCGACAAATAGTTTGTAAACAGAGTGACAGTAGAATGAATGACGCCTGAAACAAAGATCTTGGATACTAATGGGCCCAAGTGGAGAACCATACATAACAATTTTGTGAGGCTCTTCACTTGGGGTGATCGCTAGAGAGATTGATCAGCAACCTGGGTCGGAGCAGTGTTGCGGAGTAAACGTGTCATTTAAATAAATAACACGAGAATTCCAGATCAATCTAAAATATATATACCTAACACTTATATACCTATCCACCTCATACCTATATTCCTACCTACCTTATACCTATATACCCATATGCACACTACTATTCTCCAACCGAGCAAGTCACGCCTACCCCGAAAGGGAAATGGCTTAATGGTATAATAATAATAATAATAATAATAATAAAACTAAGAATATCTTTCCGACGACTTTTTTCTGTGATACTTCGTAAATTCTCAAGTATTATTAATCATTTAAACAATTTTTATAAACAAATTAAGACTTCAGCTGTTTTGAAACTAATAGGCTCAATTTGTTTACGGAAGCAAGAAAGTACGTATTTCCAATAAGACTTTCCTACATTACTTTGCACATTTGCAATAATTATTATTTATTTGAACGATTTTCACAAACAAATTCAGAGTTTGGGTATTTTTCAGGGAATAGACACAATTTTTTTACGGAGTCAACTAACAATGTCTTTTTGATGACTCTATTCTATGTTGCTTTGTCAATTTAAAAGAATTATTAACTATTTAAACAATTTACGCAAACAAATTCAGAGTTTGGTTATTTATCAACCAATAGGTTACATTTTTTTTACATAATTAACTAAGAATATATTTCCGATAACTTTTTTCTGTGATACTTCATAAATTCCCAAGTATTATTAATTGTTTAAACAATTTTTATCAACAAATCGGAAGAAAATAAGAATATCTTGTCGAGGACTATTTCCCATGATTCATGGTATTTTATTGAACTTCATTTCCAAATAAAATAATTACATGTAAATAAATCGGTCGCGCGCGGAGCGCGCGTATGAAGCTCTAGCTTTGTTAAAAATTCGTCTATTTTGATAAAAAAATTAATCTTCTTGGTTGAAAATTCGATTTTTTTAAGAAAATTGAACTATTTTGAAAATTCCACTACTTGGTTGGAAATCCATTTTTCTTGTTGAAAATTCGTCTTTCTCGGTAGAAAATGTAACTATTTTGAAAATTGAATTTCTTGGTTGAAAATTCATTGTATTTTGTTAAAAATTCGTGTTTTTCAAGATTATTTTTTTCAGCTAAAAATTTAATTTTTTTATTTTTAGTTAAACTACTTGGTTTACAGTCGCACTACTTCGTTAGAAATTCATTGCAAATTTATTTTTATTGTTGAAAATTCAATTATTTGATAAAAAATCAAATCGTTTGGTTGGAAATTCAACTATTTTGTTTACAATTAATTGTTTTCATGGACCATTCATATTTCTCTTCAAAATTCGATGTATTTTATTAAAAAATTCGTCTTTTTCGGTAGAAAATTAATTTTCTTGATGAAAAATGCATCTTTTTGGTTGCAAATTGAATCACTTGGTCAAAACTTGGTCCATATTCTTGAAAATTAAACAATTTCGTTACAAAGTGTCTTTCGTGATTGAAGAGTCAACTGTTTTGTCGAAAATTCATTTTTTGTTGTTGTTAAGGATTCAACTATTTTATGGAAAATTCATCTATTTGGTTAAAAATTTAACCATTTTGTTGATAAATCATTGGTTTTTGGTTGCAAAATTAATTTTTATCTATACATTCAACTTCTAATCCAGTTTAATTCAAGTAATTGGAAGTAATCCTTGTAATCCTAGTAACTCGGAGACATCTACTTGTAATCCATTTGTAATCCAGGTACCTCGGAGTAATTTACATATGCATTCCAAGACTTTCTAAATATTCTGTTAAACAATTTTTTTGTTTCTTTGAAAAAAAAATTTCTCAACAGAAAATCAACCTATTCCAGTTTTTGTTAAAAATTGATCTGCTTAAGTTAAAAATTCGTCTTTTTTTACTGCTTGAAAATTTCTTCATTCAACTGAAAATTTGAAAATTCCATTTTCGATTACAAATTCATTTCTTTTAGTGAAAATATTAACTATTTGGTTGACTATTCATATATTTTCTTGAAATTTCGTCTTTTTTGTTAGAGAATTAAAATTTTTGTTTGAAAATTTAAGTATTCGGTTAAAAATTCAACAATTCGATGAGAAAGTAATTTTCGGGTTGAAAATTAAGGTACTGTGCAGTAGAAAATGCAACCAGTTGGTTGAAAACTACCTTTCGTTAGCGATAATTCATGTGTTTTATTGCAAAGTCAGTTTTTTCTAAAGTAACACGGAGTAATCCCAGTATTTTGGAATAATCCGTCTGTTTCGGTAGAAACTCAATCTTATTGGTTGATAATTCATATTTCAGGTTGCAAATTAAACTAAAATAAATTAGACATTCCTGATTTTTTCTTTCAAATTGTCTTATTCCGATTATAAAAAATTGTTTGGTAAAAATGTTACAAGATCGAGATTCTGGTCTTTGAATATTATTTGCCAGGGAAAATGAGCAATTGGTCAGGTAAAATTTAGAGAACTTTGAAAATTAAGTGTCCTCCTGAAAATTATATTTTTAATTAAAAAATTAATTATTTTGGTGAAAATTTAAGAATTTTGTTAAAAAGTCATTCTTTTCGGTTCAAAGTTCGACTACTTTGTTGAAACTTCGTATTTTTTGGCGAAAATTCATCTATTTTGGTAGAAAATTAACTTCTTATTGAAAAATCGTATTTTTGGTCTAAAATTTTGTCTGTTTTCTTAGAAATTGAGTAATTTTCTGAATAAAAATGCAACTACTCGGTTGAAAATTAGACTTCTTTGGTTGAGGATTTAAAATTTTTGTTGAAAATTCATCTGTGTTTAGTCTCACGATTTGAGAATAAGTACGACACAAGTTTTGTAAATAAAAACATATATTCAATCATAAATTCAAAACAGGTTGAATGAGGAAAACTGATTCGGTAGGAATCTGCGAAGAGAGGGATAGTGGGCGGTTGTACATTGCTCTTCTCGAAGGTACCTGGTGTACGTGACAAATTCGAAAGCTTCCAGATTTTGGTTCGGCTAGCCAAAAATATACAATTAAATCATAAACCTCTTAACCGACGAGAAGATTCAAAGGATAAATAGAAACCTATGCTATGGTACCTTGAACGAAGTAAATTAGCTTACTCTAGACAATTTAGGATCTCACTAAGATCCTTAAGCTGAAAAGGTTCCTTTTATACAATATCTGTGTCGAGACGAAATATTTATACAGGGCTACATTGAAAGGAGGGTTGAGAAATGTGTTATGGATTCGAAATGGGAAATTTTGACGAATAACTATTATGAATTATATTCTATGTATTCTAGAATGCGCGACGTGAACGAGGCATAAAAATTAATAATAAAAAAAATGACTTTAAAATAGTCACTATCCAACACGCCGGCCCTTTTGAACGAATCTCGTTCAATAAGAAATTAATACTAATCTAGACAAAACATAATAATGAAAAATCAAAACAAAATTAAAATGATACGAGACTGCAGTCAATACATTGGCGAAAATTATATCACAAAGGTTGATAGAACATGAGATGAAAAATTTGTTCTCAGTTGTCTCCGCCATTGAGAGCAAATTCGATAGGAAGAGGACTCTTTATGGTACTCTTTATGCCACCTGTTCCAAAAATGACGCCGCATCTGCTGAGCGTGCTGCCAATTTGACAAACGATTGGTGGCTGTGTCCGTGAAGTCCAGCTGTGGGAAGCTACACTGAAAAATTTACGAGCTACCAGCTGTACGAAAGACGGGTGCGCAGCCGTGCCACGCATAAAGGAGATCCTTGCTACTCTTTTCGGATCGCTGCTGTCCCAAAAGTATAGGCGAGAGCGGGTACCGTTCTTCAAGATCGCCGCTTTCTCGGCGCGCGCAGTCTCGTAAAGGCCACCGCAGTACGAATGTTTAGAGTAGCAGCGTTATTGCGTTTGGGGTGGGAGCTGTCTGAAATAGAGGGCAAAGCGCTATACAAACTAGTGGAAACACTGCTTCTCCAAAAACAAACAAAAAAACACTCGCTAATGGTTGTTCTACCAGTTTAGCCTTTTATGAAGCATGTATCGATCTTTATAATGCTTGTTAGAATGCCCAAATGATTTGTTTGGGACATACAGTTTTCATAATGATATTCCTGGTGGAAGTTTTAAATAGGAATTCATTACTAACCAATCCGAAGTCATCCGAATTACTCTGGTATCTGTATCCGAACCAAACTGAGTTAATCCGAATTAATCCGAAAAAAAATTAATTCCATTTAGATAATATTAGAATATTTATTATTTTTCAGATTTTTTTAAATCGGGACTGAGAAATTCTAACAAGTAAAATTCCCGAAACGGTACAATTCCCGAATTTGTACATTCCCGAATAATGAATTTTCCGAAATTATAAAATTGCCAAAATATAAGAAAACCAAATTGGGAAATTCCCGAATATAATGAATTCAAAAATGGTTTTTTCTTTGAATAAATATTATTAATTCATTAAAAATGGAGCAATCAAATATTTTTATCAAGGAAAGAAATTTTTTCGAACTTTAGAATTGAAAAAAAAAATATTGTTTCAAATAAAAATAACAATTCAAACAATAATGTTAAATTACGTTAACGTCACGCCTGATTACCATGAGCAAACACCTGCCAACTTATTTCAGGTGGCCCTGCGTGACATACCCGACTACAAACCCGCGCTACACTTTTAGGACCGCAGCGATCCGAAAATCGAGACGGAGGTTCGCTCAAAGGATAGAGTATAGTGCAACGCACGGTTCATATCACGGCTATACGCCACAGGCTGCCTGCTTACTCAAATGTTTTCAGCATAGAGCAGCAGACGTCCTAAAGCCTGGTACGGCGTCTCTCTTCAACTTTTGCGAGAGAAACTGGCCTAAAAGAGTAGGGATGATCTCCTTATCTACAAGGCGTGCTGACGTGTGCACGTTTAGCACACTCATGCTACGCTGTGGTAACACAGGGCTCCTGTACCTTTTTCAGTGTAGTTAATGGACCACCAATAAGGAAATGGCCAGGATTCAAGGGACAAATATCATTGGGATCGGAAAACATAGGCGAGATTCGACGAGAATTGAGTATTGCTAACGATTTCAACGATTTCATTGTTACGATTTCAATGACATATGTTTCAAGTTGCTCAAAATTCAATGAAGTATCTCCTACCGTACGCACAAAATGGTGCTTGAATGACTTTACTGCAGCTTCTCAAAGACCACTGAAATGTGGTGACAAAGGGGGTATAAATTTCCAAGTTATTTTTCATCTAATAAGTACTGCTGCACCTTTTTAGAGTGCTCGGATGATTCAAACAATTCGTAAAGATCTTTCAGCTCACGACTAGCGCCAAGGAAATTTTTTCCGTTATCAGAATGGATAGTTTTTGATTTTCCTCTTCTAGTGAAAATTCTCTTTAGATTGCCGATGAAGCCTTCTGTTGTCAAAGAGCTGACCAATTCGAGATGTACAGCCTTCGTGGCCATGCATGTATATACCGCGACATAGGATTTAATTCTTTTACGATTCTGGTAGGCCTTTTCCTTAATGTAGAATGGACCACAAAAGTCCCCACCGGCATTAAGGAAGGGCTGAGAAAAAGAAACGCGTTCTTGTGGAAGATTACGCATGATGTGATCAGCGCCGCGAGGTTTGACGCGAAAGCACCGAATGCATTGGTGTATTATTTTTCGTGTGTCTGCGCTCCAGCGTGATCGAGTCTTAAGTGCTCCTCGCGAATGATAAGACGAGTAATCCAATGATTAGACGGTAGTAAAATCGGATGCAATTGTTCGACGGGCAATTCTGAATGAGCGAGTCTGCCGCCAACCCTGGGAATTTTCTGACTATCCAAAAATGGATTTAAGGGAATCAAACGACTGTGATTATCTATTTTTTGATCACGTTTTAGGCAGCCAATTTCTTTTTAAAATTCATCAGATTGAGTGATCTGAATTATGAGCCTCATCGAAGTGAGCAATTCCGCTTCTGTGAGAGTACCGATAATTTTATTATTTTTGTTCTTCACGTTGTGAACATAGCGACAGAGATACGCGACTATTCGCTGAAGTTTCGATGATGAGCTATATTCTTCGAGAAGATCATTTTTGCCGATGGCCTATTTGATACAAATTGCTGAGGCGACAATTTCGCACTCATCGGATAATTTTTTCGCATGAAGTGGCCTCTCCGGCCAAAAATTATCTTCTTGTGTGAGCCACTGAGGCCCATTTTGCCAGATACGAGATTCTAAAAACTCTTGCGGAGTTTGGCCGCGGGATACGAGGTCCGCGGGATTATCTTGCGAGGGCACGTGCCTCCATTCACAGAACGGAACGAGCCTCTGAATTTCCGCTATTCGATTCTAATATGGGTAGTTTGTGCGGCTGGCCTTTGATCCAATCCAGCGTAATTGTGGAATCTGACCAAAGATAAACCTTCTCAAAACTTATTTGAAGGGTCTTTATAGTTGAGGTATACAATCGAGAAAGCAATAGGGCCGCGCATAACTCTGAGCACGGTAACGACAGGATGCTTACAGGGGCGACTCTCGATTTCGAGCAAACTAAAGTCGCATGACTATTTCCCTGCTCATCGGTTGATCGCAGATAAATGCAGGCTCCATACGCCTTTTGAATACCATCGTAGAAACCATGCATTTGAACCTTGGAAGAGTTGGGAGCTATTATAAGGCGACTGAAATTAATTTTAATCAAAAGTGGTAATTGTTCCTTGAATTCTGTCCGCATGTCGTGAACGCTAGGTGGGATCGGTGCGTCCCATGACATTCCAGCCTTCCACAATAGCTGAATTATTATTTTGGCTTCAACTATGACTGGACCCAGCAAGCCTAAAGGATCGAATAATTTCGCGACTTGCGATAGAATTGACAGGTTTGTTATTTGTTTCAGGCAGTCCGACAAATTAACTGAATAGCAAATAAAATCATCCCCAGAGTTCCACTGTATGCCTAGTATTTTAACCGTGGAATTAGGATCGAGCGACATATATGTACTAGATTTATCAGTTGCGCATTCTGAAACTATCGATGGGTCATTCGAGGCCCTTTTTCGAATTAGGAAACCTCCGTTTGGCAAAAGTTGCATGAGGTCGTCACGAAGAAAAGCGGCTTCCTTTCGCGTATTTGCACCAGTTAGGAGATCGTCGACATAAAAATCTCTCTTCAGCAGTGCGGCTGCAATCGGATGTTGTGATCGTTCATCGTCAGCTAACTGATGTAGCGCGCGAATGGCGAGAAAAGAAGTACAAGAGGTACCGTAAGTGACGGTGCTCAAGTTATATGTTTCAGTAGAACTATTTTAATTGTCACGAAAAAGAATTCTTTGATAAGTGTCATCGTCAGGATGCACTAAAACCTGCCGATACATTTTCTCTATATCGGCGATCGACCTGGAGAGTAGGACCGATCATTATGGAATCATTTAATGATATTCCAGATGAAGTGTCAGCGGAGCCATCGAATACGACACGAATTTTTGTTGTTAAACTGTCCTTTTTTATTACGGCATGATGAGGGAGATAAAATCCAGTTTCCGCGAGTTTTTCTGATTTAATTAGCGACATGTAAACTAATGATTTATATTCTTCTAGGAAGTTGCTATACTCAGTTTTTAGCGATTGACTTTTCACGAAACGATTTTCTAGATAATTAAATCGACGAGTGGCTGTGAGAAGAGATTCACCTAGTTTGCCTTTGCTTTCGTTGAAGGGCAATTTTACTACATATCTACCTCCGGCATTACGCTGAGTATTGTTTTTAAAATGCGCTTCGCAAGCCTCTCCTTCTGCGGAAAGTACCTTGGAAGCAGGAATTTCTTCTATTTCCCAAAATCGAGAGAGATTTGCTTCGAGAGGCGTCGAGTGCACCGTTAGATGACACTGAACGTTACCGATTGAGGGAGAGGGACTATTTATTTCTCCCGTCACGATCCAACCGAGTTTAGTCTTTTGAAGCACAGCTTCAGGGTGATTTTTCACAGACTTTTGACCGATGCATAAAACTTTATAAAATACTTTAACGCCAATAAGAATATCAATTTGAGCTGTCTTGTGGAATTCAGGGTCAGCCAAAAATATATTTCCTGGAATTTCGAAATTAGCCCGATTAATTGGAATCGAGGGCCTGTCTTTAGTAATACGCGACAAAACGAAAAAGTCTAGTTTCTTTTGATAATTGCTAAAGCGAGATTTTACAGTAGCCGAAACCGAATGTTGAAGATCAGTGGAAATATCGTGAACCCCAGAGACTGGAATGTCCGCCGATTTTTTAGGCAATCTTAGGAAATCAGCGATGCTTCCGGTAATAAAATTGACCTGAGATCCACCATCTAGAAAGACTCGACAAGTTTTAATTTCTCCTTGAGAATTGACTAAGTCCACGATTGCAGTGGCCAGTAAAGCATGAGAAGAAATGGAAGCATGGCAACTAACTAGGGCGTTACTGTCTGGAGGCTTGTGATTTTCACTACTCAATTCTCCAGGAGATTGTTTTTCAAAATGTAATAGCGTATTATGCTTTTCATTACATTTCTGACATGAAACGGCAGTGCAATCGACAAGGCGATGATTGCTGCGCAAAGAATTTAAACAGAGCGAGGCTTTTTTTGCGAACTCAAAACGCCTTTGAAGTGATAATATTTTGAATTTTTCACAATAAAAAATTGAGTGTTCCTCTTGGCAGTGGGGACAAACTGGATTTGTGGTTGAAGCCACACATGCTTGGTGTGATCTGTGATTTGGACGAGAATTCGTAGACGATTTTTTATCCGACCAATGTGCCTTCATTACTGGCGCTTGATAAGCTTTAGCTCCTTCGAATTGCGCGCGACGCTGTGGGAAGGTTGCAATTTCTTTAAATTTAAGTTAAGTTGACTCACAACTTGAATCTTCCCAGTTTTTGTGAATATAGGGGCTTAGCTTTTCTTTTATTAAAACTACCAACAGATCATCCAACTTTCTACTGGTACTTGTAACACTTCAAGTGCTCTAATATGCTTTTGCACTTGATCTAACAACGAACGAACTGACAAATCTTTTGATACGATCGGAAGGTTCAATAAAGATTTTGTGACTTTCACTAATCACCTTCCGATTGTCATACCGATCTTTTAATAACGACCAAGCGACCTTGTAATTTTCTGAGGATATTTCAATTGAGGAGAGAACTTCCGCAGCCTCATTCTTTAAGCAACTTTTTAAATGGTACAATTTTTCAATGTCAGAAATATTTTTGTCATTATCCACGAGAGATGTGAATAAATCATAAAAGCCTAACCACATAACGTAGCTTCCGCTAAATTGAGGCAACGATAATTATGGAAGTTTTCCTTTATAAAATCGACCGGCGCTTCCTTCTAAATTTGATTGATTTTCTATATTGGTTCCGTTACATGAAGTAATTAGAATTTCTGAATTGGGAGGCGTGATGGCACTTGGAGACGCGATCGCGGGTTTAGCGACGATAATAGCTTTACTGTATGCTGCGAAATATTCTTCGCCAAACTCGGCTCTAGTTTTTTCATGCTAGACATCTTCCACAAGTGATTCTAATGCAAATTGAGCAGCTGCAAATGTTTTGCGCTCGGTTTCTACTTGCTTTTTCCGTTTTTCCAGAACAGAAAAATCCCTTTCTATCACAAAATCATTCAAAAACCTAGTGTAATTCTTCAATACACGTTTTGCATTCGCGATTTTAAGTTTAAAACTTTGAATGTTTGCATCCGACATTGTTATAGGATTGAAGACTTATCAAAAAGAGCAATGAGACAAAATATTGCGAAATACGAAAGAAGAAAATTAGGGAAGGAATTATTGATGGAATCCATGGATGCTGCTCCTGCGGTATGTATTATTTCTTGTTCTATTTCCAGTAAGCCCAACTTCGTCGACAAAATTCACTAATTGTGACAAGCGGCTATGAATATCTGGATGATGAAGTATTCTGGACCAGTTTCCTTGTTGGAGGGTATTCTGGACCTCGATTTTTCACCCGATTGATGGGGTTTAATGGTTTTTCAATAGATTGCTATTTCGGAGGTTTGAAGAACACAAATTTCGACGCCGCCACTGCAAAGAACCTGTTTTTCACTCCAACACAACGACACAAACACGAAAGTTCAAATTTTTTAGTTCAATTTTCACTTCACTTTACTAGCGTTTCGAGAGTTCTGGCACAGACTTCACGCGGCGTAACACGAAATATTTATCACATGCTGTAAACTATCTGGCTCGAATGGACCATGTTTAGTCTCACGATTTGAGAATAAGTACGACACAAGTTTTGTAAATAACAGCATATATTTAATCATAAATACAAAACAGGTTGAAGAGTGGACTGTGTATAATTTGTTAAACGCTACTAAGTAATTATGTAACAAGACAAGAGTTGAAGTATTTGAGTCGAAAGTTGACAAGCGAATGATGCATTTTGGGGGTGTGAAAGTGACGAGCAAGGGAAGAGTTACACAACAATTTTGAAGTGGGAAAAATTAGGAAAACTGATTGGGTAGGAATCTGCGAAAAGAGGGATAGTGGGCGGTTGTACATTGCTCTTCTCGAAGGTAGCTGGTATACGTGAAAAATTCGAAAGCTTCCAGATTTTGGTTCTGCTAGCCAAAAATATACATTTAAATCATAAACCTCTTAACCGACGAGAAAATTCAAAGGATAAATAGAAACTCATGCTATGGTACCTTGGACGAAGTAAATTAGCTTACTCTAGACAATTTAGGATCTCACTAAGATCCTTAAGCTGAAAAGGTTCCTTTTATACAATAGCTGTGTCGAGACGGAATATTTCTACAGGGCTACATTGAAACGAGGGTTGAAAAATGTGTTATGGATTTGAAATGGGAAATTTTGACGAATAACTATTATAAGTTATATTCTATGTATTCTAGAATGCGCGACGTGAACGAGGCATAAAAATTAATAATGAAAAAAATTAGATTAAAATAGTCACTATCTAACAACCTGTTTTGGTGGAATTCAACTGTTTTTTATTAAAACTTAAATTTTGATTTGTTTTAAATTTTTTCTTGAAAAATTGTCCGTTCGGATTGAAAATTCATCTCGGATGGTAGAAAAGTCATCTTACTTGGTTGAAATAAATAGATGAATTTTGAATTTTGATCCGAAATTGTGTTGTTTTATTATGTTTATAAAAGATTCTATGTTGAAAATGTTACAAGAATAATATACTAGTATTTGAATATCAGTGGTTCTGGGGAAAATCAGGGAATCTTGTAAATTAAGTTTTTCTGCCACCCTGAATCAGAGGCATGTACAGCGTATTACCCTATATTTATTGCCTTTTTACGTAATTCACTCATTTATATTTCTTCTTACAGAATTATATTTGCTGGGCGAACCGCCAAGTAGGCCCCTCAGAGATCATCATTTTTCTTCAGAATCTCCCATCACAAAAAGAAGAGAAAACAGGCGGAAAATATTCGAACAGCGCCAACTACAACAACAAGCAGGCAAGTTGACCCGCCGGGTGCAATAACCAGCCGGTCAGCCCGACGCCACAGTGGGGCAAAAAAAGTTTCTGTGGACAAATTGATATTCAGAAGCCACTTTTTAACCGATTTAAACGTTTTTTTTTTAAATTAAACCTAATAAAATTTTGCATAAATCTGTCATGGCAAATTTTGGAAACAGTTTTTTGTTTTTTTTTTATTTTATAACAAAAATGGAAAAAAACAAAAAAAAATTTTCAAAAAAGTATCGGTTTTCGGGAAATACTTGGATTCAATTCGAAATACCTAGAATCAATAAAGCAACTATCCATAAAAGTTGTCTGATAACTTAGCAATTGTTAAAAAATTTATTGAATTTGTTATAAACA
>CAKNYM010030230.1:0-25357 GCA_932195095.1 Andricus curvator
CGTACTTTTCTTTCTTCTAGTGGCCGATCTCTGTAGCCTGTATATTTCACCTGAAAGTGTAGAGACAAAATATTAGGTATATGTGCAAATAGCTGTTCGCATTGACTCGAACAGTTTCGGGATGCTCGGAACTTCATGTTGTTAAAAATTTTCAGTTTAATTGCGTAACTTTATTTAAACAAAATTTTCCTCAAAAATTCATATGCCGTGACCCAATAAAGCCCACAGAAAATATATTGCATTTTCTAAAAATTTGGGGTGCCACATTGGATCAGTCATTATGAATTTGGGAATTTATAACCAAAATTTGCATTCAGGGACATAAATAATATACTAACTTTGCGAATTAAATGTTTTTGAAAATCGTAATTCATAACTTTACATAAATATTAATAAATTTTATTGAAGAGTAAGGAAGCTGTGGTAATGCATAATATTTGAAAATACGGTTTTTTATAGTAAAACTTGTTTCTTCAACATAATTCAAAGTTGATGCAACAATATAAAAGATTCCTTGGTCTGAAACGAATCGATTGACCTATAATATTAATACATTTTATCAAAGAGTAGGGAAGTTATGGTAATTTATATATTTTTAAAATCGTTTTTTATAGTAAAAATTTTCTTATTCTCATAATTTGAAGTTGATGCGAGAATAGAAAAGTTGTGTTGTTTCAAGACGAATCGATTGACCCATAGCATTTGATTTGTCTTTGTATTGAAAATTTTTTTTTATTATTTTCTAATTTTGTATTTTTTGTAAATTTCTATTTTTAGATTGAGCAAAATGAAGACTTTGGTTTGTCTATCATTGAAAAAAATAACTAATACTTCCTCTATGAGGAAGCAAATACGTTTGCTAACGGGAAGCAAAGTCCTCGTGAAATGAGCACCATATAATTATAAATACAAACAAAGTGGAAACACTCGAGATTGAATTCACAGCTAGATTATATATTAGAAACTTCGAAAAGGGGTTAAATAATGAGTTTTAAGAGATATAAGAAGAAGGATAAGACTTTTGACTTGAATTATCTCAAAAACTTGACGTGATGCATTGCACTGTTAATCTTGCTTTTAATGTTACCTAAGTAGATGTGAAAAGTTAATTTTCGAGACACGTTACGGGCTAACATGTGTATTTGGCACTCAGAGAAAAAGTTATCTTGGAACAAATGCATCGTCATATTGCTTGTCTTCTTTTGAACCATGTGAAAATATTTTTAAGACAAAGAGAAATGTTTCGCTGCAAAATTAGGTAAAGTTTTTCGCAAAATGATAATATAAACTGCAAAACGATTATCTTTTTAGACAAATGAGACAGATATAAAAAGGCTTATCAGCGAAAAGTCTGCTTCTAACCAACTACAACATCAACAAAGTTCTGCTAGTTTATTTAATTTCTTCAAAGATATTGCTCAAATTTCTACATCATTGACTTCCCGAAGGAAGACCTCAAAGGCATTGCGATTCTTGTAAAATATAAATAAATAGTATAAACTTGAAACCCATAAATGTGATCAAATATTAAAAAATGTGAAAAGATATGATGCTTCTAAATCACAAAAAACCTCATATATTTATTTACTTTCAAGATTCGACTGTCATGTACAGATTGTACACACCCGTCAAGTAAGTACTTTTTATGCGAGTTGGAGTATATTTTTCCCGCAGTAAATTCAGCACACTTACAGTCCGAAAATTCAAAAATGTATTTCTTAAAAAAATTAGTTTTGCTACTTAAGTAAAAGAATAACAACAACGCTTTACTTTAAAACTTAGAGGTTATGTCTCGCATGATTTACTTTGGTGTTACTGAATTGATTAGTGAAAAGTCCGGAATTACTGATTAATCAGTGAAATGTCCAACTACTATTTCAATCAGTGAATTTTTCACTAATTTATATTCAGAGAGTAGTTTACTTAATTTCTTCAAAGATATTGCTCAAATTTATACATCATGGACTTCCCGCAGGAAGACCTCAAAGGCATTGCGATTCTTGACTATATCGCTGTGAAATTCTGGAAAGGGGGCGTTACCGATACCTGGTCTTAACAATCAAAGAGTTAATCTTTGCGGTAGATGAGTCAACCACTATTGAAGAATATCGCATGATTGACAGAATCTATATAAGGACTCATTAGTGTACAAGTGACATTCAACCACAATCCTATAACGCCCCTATATTTAACCATTGTTGTCCTTCTCAGTGTTCCGTTAATTTCCAAAACCACGAAGTTCCAAGCCTCCTTACTGTAGTAAGTACAGGTAGTTCTTTGAGATCTATGAGAGTACAGAGTCTATACTCTCATAGAAATCAAAGAACTACCTGTTGAGAAATCCCTAATGCGGGTAAATTCTCTGAAAAATTTTCAGAATGGTGATTCTGTGAAAGAATTAAACGAATTGGTCAAATACTTCAGCATGGAGTGAACAATTTTAATATTATTGAAAATACAGATTGTACCGAACAAACCAGGCTGTTTAACAAATTGTATGCGGATGTGAAAATTTGTATACGTCAGTATTAGTTATAAATAAAAAATCCAATAAAATAAAAATAAAAATCCAATATATCCTCTTCCTATTATTTCCGTTCTTTTTGAATAAAGATTATAAACTTGGTTCCTAAATTACTCCACATGAATATAGAAAAAACAAGACATAATAAAATGTCACTCGTGCAAATAATAGAGACACTAAACTCATGATTCGTTCCAATCTGCAGAGTTTGTTTATGAATATTTTCTGACTTCTTTAATTGGGTTTACATCATTTTACCTCAATTTCGTGAAAGAAATCTTTTTATTTAAAAATTTTTGTAACAAGAATGCATTAAATATTAGCAATTTTAGAAATACATGAACATTTTTGGAATGTTTCTTTTTCCTATTTGTGAAAATTTAATAATCTAAATAGATTGGTTTTGATTCACCCACAAATATACACTTAATGATTCCTTAGCTGTGGAAAATCACAGCGGCAACCATCCGATTATTACCGGGCCAAGCGTTGCTTAACTTCGGTGATCGAACAGAAAGCCGTGAACCATTCCATGTGTATAAGGGGATAAAGTGGAATGATTCAGTTAAACATTGACGAAGAGTTCGTTGAACCATCACAAAAATTAAAATAATCCAAACTTCAAATAATAAGTATAATCAATCTCAATTGAACACCCAAATTATAAGCTAATTAAAAAGATATAAATATTTGGACTTGCCTCACTTTCACGGCTCAGTCTTCTAAAAAGTTCTTCACTTTCAAACTTGGCTTTTTGGTCCGGAACCACCCTTGGCATCTTGAAGACAAAACGAGGACGTGGTTGCTCATAGAGTCCCACACCATCAAACGGTAAAACACCTACTCCCAAACCACCAGCACCTCCTGCGTGTTCACTCATACTGTGCATCATCATTAAATGACAGTTCTTTTTGCACTTTCTTAAATTTCTTCCCTAATGCACTACACTGCACCGTGTTATCCCGCGGGACCAGATTCAGGTCCAGCGAGATAATTTTTTTTAACTAGTCCAATACCTTATGACTAAGGAACACTGTTTACGAAATGTTTTTTATCTTTCCGAGACGAATTTAACGATTGATACTGATTCCGATTCACATGGGCACTGACGGCTAGCCTTCGGCGTAAGAAACCACCTGTACTCTGCAACGCCTCGGTGAAGACTAAAGCCAGGCCAAAGCGCTATTCAGTCATTTCCTGTTTACCACGCCCCGGTACCGCCCCGTACATCCCCACCAGAACGAACAACATCGGTTATAAACCGTCCAACCCACCTTGATGGAGAAGAGAAATTGGCTCTTATCAGCTTAACAATGACTTTTTTTATTTTCAGATTTTTTAGTTTTCTAATTATTCCAAAAATTGTTTGTGGGGGGGGGGGGGGAATTTGGGCCAAAGTCCACGTGGACATTCGTTGGACAGCATCAGCGAACATCTTTTCAGAAAAACATGAAAAATTAAGAATATTTTCACGAATTTTCTCTTTGGACTTCCTGTTTTATATCATTAAGCTTATATTTTCAAGAAAAACCGAATTTTCACCGCTCCTTGTGGCTTTTTTGCTTCTGAATGCTAAAAATATCCATATTTTCATAAAATATTAAATAAGTCCTGGTGAAAAAAGGAGCGGGGGAAGGGGGTCTTTAAAAGTCTACGTTTGTCCACAAGGGTGGGGGTGGTCAAAAAACTATAAAAATTTTTCTTATAGTGGGAATTCCACAAGAGAAAACAGTACTAAAATACAAATTTTTGTTTAAATTTTTCACAATTTCAACTCCAAGTGTACGGAAAAAAGTACTAGAAAAGGCCCATTTCATTTTTCGCGAAAGATACAAAAGTTGCTCATGGATTTAACGTCGCAAAAACATTCTGCTAAAATAAAACTGAAATAACAAAAAAGTGCCTAATCGAAATACGTACGTCTTGTTAATGAAGAATTCGGTTTGTCATAAAAGTATACTGGAAAATTTGGGACATATTTTTTTCAAAATTTTTTGCACATTCATGTAGTAAAGAAGTCTTCTTGAAATAGGTACCACAAGGGTTCAAACTAACGCTTAAGGATAAACAAGTTTTTTGGTATATGAATATGTACTTGTAAGAATTTCAAACAAATTATGTGGGACTTTTCTATAATTAACTTATGTCCCAAAAAAGTTATTTGTTAGCGGAAACGCAGGGAAGTATTTTAATCTTTTTTAAGACATATCACATAAAAAACTGGAGTTTCTATTAGAACCGAATTTTCTTTCCAAGGGAGCTGAAACAAAAAGGAACCTCTCTCGCTTAAAAAGAACCCAAAATGATTAATTTTTCCAAAGGGGCCCAAAGTATGAGTTTTAATAGAGACTTTTTGTACATAACTCATTTTCTGCCTCGACTCACTTCGAAGATTTTAAAAGGTAATGGTGCAACTTTTACTTTATATAATATAGATTAAATAATATTGCACTGGGAAAAATTTAATAGAGAAACTAAAATGATAGAGATTAGTCATTTTTGAAAGAAAGATAATGCCCATGAGATTTGACAGTTTTCAAGGTTATGTTTAAAATCCGTCGTTTTTAACTGCGAATATGTACAGAAAAGTGCGGGCCTTTTTAAAATTATATAATATGCAGTTGCAATATTACATTAATATTAAATTATTTTAGGAAGTTAGGTATTTCTATCACTTCATTTTATCTATTAACAAAAAATAAGAAACTTTTGGTAATATTTATATGTATGATTATTCATAGTATTTACTGATTTCAAACAGTTCTGCGATTTTCGGTTTTCGGTACATGAGCCGTTGAAAACTCCGGCACCCGTCACTAGCCACCTATCGGATATCAGCGAAGTAAAAGGAACCCTCAAAAAGAGTTCTATTGTTGTCTCAGTTCTGCAGTTTTTTCTGTGATAACTCTTATATGAGCACAATTAAAAATATAAAAGAAATTAAATGGCACTTTTATATCACTTTGGTTACAAAAAAAATGTATTTCCAGCTCCAGAGAAGGAAACATTTCTCAGTATAACCATTGCACAATTGCTATTTGTGATACAAGTGCGTAAAATAGGTGATTGCCGACGGGTGCGAAACTTGCAGCATGACTATAGCATGAGCCGAAGGTTAACGCACGAACGAAAACGCCGCAAACGCACTATAAACGAGTGCGAAGAGCTGAAAACGAGGCTGAAAGTAAATGATTCATTACCGTACCTTACAGAGAAAAATGAGATTAAACACTGTTAAAAATAGTATTAAATTTAAAGTACCAATGTATTTACCAATGCCATTACTTTACAAGTACACACTTGTTTCGTCAGTCGTTGATCTTTCATTCTTTCAACATGTTATATTGCCTCAAATATGGCTAAAAATAGCCATTTTTGCACTTTCAGGTTAGGATATCTCAAAAACCTGACGTATAGGAAAAATTTGGATAACGGATTCGGTTTGAGGATACCAAAATCCTTCGGGGTCACATAGTCCGGTCTTTGGCTTTAAATTTTGTCGGCCTGTGTAATTGTTTAAAAATCATTTAGGTTGAAATTTGATTTTCTGGAATATTATAAATATAATAAAGTTTCATTATACATATTATAATTAATATAAATTTATTAAAAATTTACTATATAATTCAATGTCAAGCAAACATTTTTTAAACATTTTTTAAAATAGACATAGTTGTTAAGAATACAATTTGTACATCAAGATTTCATTCACCTTCATTAAATAATTATTGTTTATTATCTTAAAAATGTAAAACAGTGCATTCCATGATTATTTGAGCATTTATGCAATTATGTTTCGGAATTTCCTAAATCATTTATTTTAATTTTCTGTGTTCACTTCTGTAATTTTTGTTTAAGCCCAAACCGTGATTCAGTCTAGAAACTAGACAGTCTTTATATATATTCAAATTCGTAACGAACTTATAGATAGCGCCAAAACTGGGACTAGACAGCAGAAAGATTTATGTCAATCACGTAGCAAAACTAGACAGCGCCTGGATAGTACCAGGCTAGTATTCCGTGAATAGACCGGCTTGGTGAAGACCATGAAGACTGTACTGGCTTTAGCATGATTCTAGACTGCTGTGCGATATAATCAACCCCTAATTCCATTCACCGAAATTTAGCTGCGCTAATAAGCAGTGAAACCTCGCTAACAAAAAAGTTCAATTTCGCTGATACGACAGCGTTTATTATGATCATTTGAATTAGCGACACACTTACTCTGATTCGGATTTAAAAAGCAAATTTCAGTCAAATCGGTTAATTATTAATCGTCGTTTTTGTAAATTTTCGATAAAATGAGAAATGTGTACACCTAAAAATTAAACCTAGAAATAATTGTCAAATGCTCTCTTTAAAAATCCTTAACAAATACGACCCGATGATTAATTATTTATATTTGATCTATACAAAAGGAATTTAGAAATTCTAATTGAATTCGGAGATAATTATACCCTAATTAGTCTATCTAGATCTACACAGATTTGTAAAAAGACTGGAGAAATACTATCGAAGAAAGGCTTCATTTATATACCAAAAGGTAAGTCATGAAGGTAAGCAATAAGTATATACGAATTTTAATTTTGCGGCGTCAATTACATACCAACAAACTGCTTCGAAAAACCTATCGACCGGATAAGTTTTTGCTCGCTAGTAAATTAAATAGTAAGTATGCAGTACCTGAGTAGAACGATTCCTTCGTTAGTTTTCTCGCCTACTTTGCGCATGACTATCAAGCCCACTTACAGTTTTGCATATAAACAATTGAAATAGAAATTTTGTTCACCACTGAATACAGCATGTGCGAATCACCCAAGAACGATAGGTATTTTTTTAACAATCATACATTGGAAGATTCAGATCAGTAAAGATACAATCACGTTTCTTTCAAGTGACAATATCTCCGTTCGACTTTAATCGTATTATAGAGCCTTTCTTCAAAATTAAAGTACTATACTGCTATGCATATTTGCAATATGTATAGATCAAACAATATTTTTTTTTCAAGTATAAATCTTCACTGAACTTCAGAAGGACGCACATACTTGGGAATGCATTGGTTCATGGAGGCAGAATTTTAGTGTAAATCGTAAACTCTAGGATCGGAAGTGAAGCAAAATAGTCTGAGCATTAGGAGAGGCATTAGGGGAGGTCAGTTATTAGTAAAATCAAGAATCCTAGCTCATGGACTGGTTAGAGTATTTACAGATGGGGAGAAGCTCGTGTCACACAGGCCCCTCTCGTATATCACGTGCACGTATGAGGTAGACTGAGTGTAGAGAATAACATACAACAAATTTCCTCGGGGGAAGATCTTCATCGTCTCTGGAGTGGCCCGGCTCATCCATTTGAGTGGATCATTGTTGAGATCTCTACACGATTAAGATCGACGACCCTTTGCACGTTGAGCGTTACCAAACGAATCCCCATTTATCTGTTACATGCACCTTTTTCGAGCATGCGGTGTCGCTTCCTCTGAACTTTATACTCAATTTCACAAAGGATGATGATGAGTGTTGAAGACATGATACAATCAAAAAGTACTACAGATTTAAGCTACTTTTTTTCAACATCAAACCCCGTGTGGAACAATTTCGTGCCTGTCTTGAATCATACTAAAGCCAGTACAGTTTATCTCAAGTCTGTCTATTCTAAGTTCGAAACCCGGCGTATGTACAAGATTTGCGGAAACTCATTTTTTTCTTTTGTTTTGTGTAAAAAAATTTTTTTTTAAATATTTTTAATTAACTGCAAAATTTATATATTAGACTTTTATGTGATAAAAAATAATTACATTATTTAATTAACAATTATTTTTTATCAAAATAGACGATCTGTCTAGAAACTAGTGGATATGAGCGTTACATCACATCTAGCCACTGGACAGTCAGCCTGTGGCGCGCCAGTGTCGACTCAAGGCGGACTAGACAGAAACATGTCAGCGCCATGAAATTTTTCCACACGCGATGCTTTTCGAATTTCTTATTATTAGGATAAAATAATAAGAATAAATTGTAGACATTGTATTAGAGTATTATTTTGAACTAATTTTATGCAGTACATCTGTCACGATTTATAAAGATACGTACATATATATGGTTAATTAGCTGAACTTCCGCAAACAAATTACCGCTTTATCATTGGTCCTGAAGATTTCTTTTCAGTCCCAAAAAAGATGTAATAGTATATTACGTACCTAGGAGGCAAACGTAATATTTTTACCAGCATTGTAAACAGGCGAGAGTAAAAAGACGTTTGTCCTCTTGGGGCACATGATATTTTCCCCAACACCCGCGCTGGAACTTCCGCCTCACACGTTCGTTCAGAAGAATCTAAGTTGGCCTTTACTCGATTGGTGACTTTAGTCCTCTAGAGAACTAAGTAATGCCATGCGCATCACTAATCTACCTCTTTTCCCTCAAACTGCGCATCGCAACTTGGATTCATCTGAACGAACGTGGTCGCTCGTTCCTGCGCGGTGATTGGGGAAAGCATCCTGTGCAACAATCTACTATTGTAACGCATGCTCAAAATGTTCGCTTTTTGAGGCGTGAAGTGACCAATTCCAAAACAGTGGTAAAAAGCAGTTATAAAAAAACTATTTCTAATACTGCCGGAATCATAACCTCACTTCATTATGAGTTGACGCTTAATAGACTGGTTGTGAGTAGTGTATAGTGATTGGGCAAGCTCAAAGTGATGAGTTACCATAAATGACTGATAAATCACCATAAATTACCGATAAATTACCATAAATTACTGAAAATTTCGGAAATTTTTCGATACTCGATATTTCCGGTAATTTATCATTTTTCCATAAATTTTTGGAAATTGTGGAAATTTTTGGATTTCGTGAAAAAGCTTAAGACACGTTAAATTT
Organism: Andricus curvator; assembly: GCA_932195095.1. NCBI lineage: Eukaryota > Metazoa > Arthropoda > Insecta > Hymenoptera > Cynipidae > Andricus > Andricus curvator. The sequence goes on from CAKNYM010030230.1 coordinate 9,408, forward strand.
CCGGAAATTTTCGGTCATTTAGAAATTTACCGAAGATTTCTAAAATTTCTCGTCATTTCTGATATTCAAAAATTTTCGGTAATTTTACCATAAATTTCGAAACATTTACGGAAAATTTGTTTTTATTCTTTCTCAAATCGAAAATTCCCTGAGGCGCACCACAGGCTGACTGTTCAGTGGCTATCTGGGATGTAACGCTCGGATTGGCTATTTTTTAGACAGATAGTCTATTTTGTTGAAAAATAATTAATAATTCAATAATTTAATTATTTTTTATTGCATAAAAGTCTAATATATAGATTTTGCAGTTAATTGAAAATATAAAAAAAGTGTTTGTACAACAAAAAAATGAGTTCTCGCAAATCTTGTACATACGCCGGGTGTCGAACTTATAATGTAACTTCATATTGTATTGCTGTAACTTTGTCCCGTCGCCTCAACATACTCAGCCATCTAAAAGTTGAAAAATTTCATTTTTGTCGGATATGAATTTCAGTTCATTGCATCGTAATATTTATTTCAATTAAACGTAAACAATTTTTAAACATTAAAAGTGTTTGATGTGTGAATAAATCATTGAAAATAATAAATTTTGTATGATTATACTTGTGATTAGGCTACGAAATAATTACTATTTATATTTCAAATAATTAATACGTTAGGCTTCATTATCATTTACGCAATCAATAAATAATTAAAATGAATTAAATAAATCATTTATATTATAATTTGATTTTCTGGAATATTATAAATATAATACATAGCAATATACTCATCATAATTATTATAAATTTAATATAAATTTATTATAACTTTACTATATAATTCCATTGAAATAAAATGTTTTTAAACATTTAAAAAAAAATCGTCGTTAAGAATACAGTTCGTATATTGAGATTTCAATCACCTTCATTAATTATTTTTTATTTTCTTAAATATGTAATAGAGTAAATTTAATTATTACTTGACCATTTATGCAAGTATGTATTGTAAGTTCCTAAATCATTTATTCCAAAATTATTATTTTCTGAATTCACTTCTGTAATTTTTGTTTGAGTCCAAACCGTGATTCTGTCTAGAAACCAGCTAAAATCTGGAGTCTTCATATATTCAAATTCATAACGAACTCCTAGATAGCGCCAAGACTTGGTCTAGAGAGCGGAAAGTTTTGAATCAAACACGTAGCAAAACTTGACAGCGCCAGTGTAGCGTCAGTCTAGTATAGTGTGAATAAACAAGTTTGAGAAAAGCTGTACTGGCTTCAACATGATTCAAGACTGCCGCTAAATTTTTCCACACGGGTATTAGAAATCATATAATACATGAAAGATGGAGTTTGTATTTTTTTTTCTTTACCTAACAAATTTCAGAACAAAACTTTTTATAATTTATACATTTTTTAATAACAAACAAAATACCCAAGTCGATCTAAAGACTAAGTTTAGAAGCTAAAGCAAATTTTAATCAATGTGGGTGGTAATTTTGTTACTTAGTCTCGCCTCGCACTTTCCAAATTCACCAAAAACGATACAAATGCTCTGAATATTCGAACAGTTTACAATTAATTAACAAATTGGCTATTTAGTGCTCGCTAAATAAAACGCGAGAAGAATACGAACTGAGTCATTTTGTTCACAACATCCTCCTTGCTTTACCAACTCTTCCAATTTAATTTGTATGAAATGTATTTTTTTTAAATCTTCCCATCTAATTTATCTAAAAAAAATCCGTCGCTAATTTACTTGAGTAAATGTTTCTACTAATTATTTGGCAGTTTTAACTAACACTTGAGTAAAAAGTTGAAAATTACTAAAAGATCATAAGTAGAACCAATAATTAGTAGAAATATTTAGTTAAGTGAATTATATTGACCACCTTTTCACTAATTCTGGTTAACAGAGAGGAACTAAATAGCGTAATTTTTTAATTAATAAACAAAGTACTTCTATTCATAAAATTTTCAAATATTGGTTGCGTTATTTTAAAACTTGGTCTGGTCTTGTTTTTAATTTGTTATAACATATGTTTCATCCTTTCACGCAACCTTACTTTTGTAAAGGCATAGAAAAAGAAGGGTTTTGGAAAAATAATGTTGGTTTACCCAAAAAAGTATGATAATAAACGAATGACATCATTTTATACATACTAATAGTGATTTTACCAATAACATTTTTATGTTCACTTCAAAAAATTTCGGTACCATTTTTATGTAACACATCTTAAGATAAACTCCCAAAGGAACCAAGACAAGACAATTTTTTATTTAATATTCATACCTATGTTGATTATACTAGTTTCTCAAATTAAGTGTTGCTGCATTTACGTATTTTCTGTACAAACAAGTAAACAAATCCTTAGTGCGAAATCCAAGAGATTATAAAGAATTTAGTTGCGGCCGAGGTTGCGGCTGATCCGGATTTTCCTAAAGAATGTTGTATATATTCATAAAAACTGGCGCCAAAGGGTTTATCCCATCATTTTAAATTCTGGGCGCCAAATTCAGAAACAAAAATTGGTAAAAACACTGACAAAAATATGTATGTTTTATTTTTAATTTATGTAACTTTTTAGTCATAGTAAAAGAAATTTCAAGATATACTTTTTCTTTGTAATTAATTTTGTAATAAAAGCTGAAGTGTACTTCAGAAAAAACTTTGTGGGTTGAAATTGTTCGTTAAACAATAGTTGTTTAGGCCTCAATATTTTCCTCTCATTTTCATTCAATATCCTAAAATTGTATTTCTCCGAAAAATCCTGTAAAGTTCTATTTGGTTTGTTTCTATAAAAATAAAATCATTTGAATGAAAGCGAACTAAGTAGAATACTTATTTAGAATCTTTCGAGGAATAGAACACTCAAAAAAATGTCTGGTTAAATCAACCAGAATTCTGGTTAAATATGCCCTTACTATTTTTTCTGGTTAGACTAACCAGAATTATGGTTGAATTAACCAGAATTCCTGTTAAATTAACCAGAAATTCTGGTTAATTCAACCATAATTCTGGTGAGTCTAACCAGAAAAAATTGAAGGGCATATTTAACCAGAATTCCGGTTAAATTAACCAGACATTTTTTTGAGTGAATGAGCTATCTATCTAGCCCTCGATCTAGCCATAAGACTCATAACTGTTGAATGAGAATTGCACTTTATGATTATAATTCCAGCAAAAACACAAAAATCCAAATAACAATTGCAAAATTAACGATTTCAACCAGAATTATTTTTGTTTGATTAATGCTCAGATTTCCTTTCCAACATTTGTAACAATAAACAATGATTCTCTTTTCGTTGACTTCATTAATCATGATAAGGATCTGATTAATTTTTAGGTGGACTGTACACGGGCAGTTTTCGAAAAAAAAATCCTTTAGCTCAGAGTTCTCCCATTTTGATTACTTTTTATATTTTTAAAATCATTTGAACAGTAGGCAGTAGTGAGCAGGTTCTGGAGTTCTGAATCTCGGGACTTGGACTTATAGATTTATAGAAACCTAAATCTTGCTGTTAGAATGTTTAGGAAAATGCAAAAGGAGTGAGAATAATGAGCAATAAATCAATTTAGAAATAATTCACCAAAACTAAAGGGTCCTGCTCCTTTGTCTTCTAAATATCTAAATCTTGGTTCAACTTTCCAAAATCCACAGACTAGTTTTATGACCCGTGTTATGACGGCCAACCGCTGAAGGTAGAAGATCGTACTGATTTTGGGACACTTGGATTTTGGGCTTATAGGGCTGGGGATTGTGGTTAGAGAATAGTCAATAGACTATAGAGCCGACTTGCTGTCTGGTAAAATATAAATAGCAGTGGCAAACAACGTACTGGTATAAAACTTAAGAGGCTCAAAAACCACCGGAAGTTTGGCACGTACCGATTTTCACAGCTTTTATATCGGTGCACACGAACTGGCCAGTGGTCAGAGTTTTACCTGCTAGCCAGAGGGCCCTCTTCCTTTACTTCCTGAACTGCGACAGCGCAGCGGCCCGAGATTCAGAACTTCAGAACCTACTCACTACTGCCTACTGTTCAAGGGATTTTAAAAATATAAAAAGTTATCAAAATGGGAGAACTCTGAACTAAAGTATTTTTTTTTCGAAAACTGCCCGTACAGTCCACCTAAAAATTAATCATATCCTTATCATGATTAATGAAATCAACGAAAACAGAATCATTGTTAATTGTCACAAATGTTGGAAAGGAAATCTGAGAATTAATCAGACAAAAATAATTCTGGTTGAAATCGTTAATTTAGCAATTGTTATTTGAATTTTTGTGTTTTTGCTGAAATTACAAGCATAAAGTGCAATTCAAATTCAAAAGTTGAGTCTTATGGCTAGATAGATAGCTCTTTCTATTACTCGAAAGATTCTAAATAATTGTTCTACTTAGTTCGCTTTCATTCAAATGATTTTATTTTTATAGAAACAAAAAAAAAATGGAACTTTACAGGATTTTTCGGGGAAATACAATTTTAGGATATTGAATGAAAATGAGAGGGAAATATTAAGGCCTAAACAACTATTGTTTAACAAACAATTTCAACCCACGAAGTTTTTCATGAAGTACGCTTCAGCTTTTATTACAAAATCAATTACAAAGAAAAAGTATATCTTGAAATTTCTTTCACTATACCCAGGCGGAAATATTATATATAGTTTATATATTATATAAATTAAAAATAAAACATACGTATTTTTTTCGGTGTGTTTGCCAATTTTTGTTTCTGAATTTGGCTCCCATATTATATATATTATAATATTATATATATAATATATATATATATATATATGTCGTAAGCATTAAGCCGAATACGGCAATAGGGCAATAGGCCTAATGCCCGGGCAATAGTCCTGATGCCGGCAAGGAGACGAATCTACCTGCGTCGACCTTTCTTTCGTCTAATTCCCTGAATCGAAGGTGGCACTAAACATTTACTTGAAATCAGAAAAATGCTATATCTATTGGTCGATGTATTATAAAAATGAAGGAATTGTACGAAATTGAGAAATCTTTTTAAAATACATAAAATTATTTTGATCACCTTATAATACATTCATAGTGAATCCCAGTAAATAAAACCATCAATTTTCAAACATAAAAAAAAAGAATTTTTGATAAAATAGTTGAATTTTGAAACAAGAAGTTGAATTTTCAACTAACATGATGAGTCTTCAACCAAATAAACTATTTTTTAACAAAGCAGTTCAACTTTCCACCAAGTATTTGAATTTTTAACCAAAAAAGATGAATTCTCGATGAAAAATATAATAGGTCATATTTCAACAAAAACACCGAAAACAGATAATTAATTTTGAAGCAAGCAGTTGCATTTTAAACCCAAAAAGAATTAATTTCTAGCAAAGGAGTTGAATTTTTAATGAAATAGACGACTTCAGATAAAATATATGTCTGAGATTTACTGTGAATGTATTATAAGGTAATAAAAATAATTTTATGTGTTTCAAAATGATTCCTCATTTTTTTCCTTTCTTCATTTTTATAATACACCAAACCGTAGATATGTTATATTACTTTTCTGATTCTAAGTAAATGTAACATAATTGATTTAAAGTGAAACAAGTTTAATTTCCCAGGTTATTTTTATTGAAAAGTTATATATTTTCGTCTCTGATGCTTGATAATCCATCTTTATTGGTTGAAAATGTACATTTTTGGTTGATAATTTATATTTTTGGTTGAAAATTCATCTATTTTCTATAAAATTCGTCTTTTTTGTAGACAATTTATCCTCTTGATTACAAATTTATGTTTTCGTTTCAAAAGTCGTCTTTATTATTGAAAATGCATGTCTTTCACTAGAAATTTTATCTTTTTTGATTAAAAATGCAATTTTTTGGTTAAAAATCAATAATCTGTTTTCGTTGCGGATACAGCTATTTTTTAAATTATCGTCTTTTGGTTGAAATATTAACTATTACATTTTTTGCCGAGAAATATTATTTTTTTGTCTGTTAAAAATTAAAAATTCATTTTTATAATACACTGACCGATAGATATAGCATTTTCATGTCAATGTAGCGATATATTGATTTGAAATTAAATTCATGTATTTTGTTGAAAATTCATTTTTTCGGTAGAAAATTATTCTTATTGGTTGATAATTCATCTTTTTAATTGAAAAATCAACTAATTGGTTAAAAATTCGTTTAATGTATTGAAAATTCAACTCTTTTGCTAGAAATCTAATCTTTTTTTATTTAAAATGCAACTGTTTGCTTCAAAATTAATAATATGTTTTCGTTGAGAATTCAACTATATTGTTAAACATTCGTCTTTTGGTTGAAATATTGACTATATTAGATTTTTCGTTGAGAATTGATATTTTTGGCTAAAAATTCAACTGCTTTGTTGAAAAATAGATTATTTGGTTGAAGACTCATCATGTTCGTTGAAGATTCAACTTCTTGTTTGAAAATTTAGCTATTTTATTTTATTTTTTTATTTTTTTTTATGTTTGAAAATTTATGGTTTAATTTACTGGATTTTACTATGAATGTATTCTATGGTGATCAAAATAATTTTACGTATTTTAAAAAGATTTCTCAATTTTCTACAATTCCTTCATTTTTATAATACATCGACCAACAGATATAGAATTTTTCTGATTTCAAGTAAATGTATAGTGCCACCTTGGATTCAGGGAATTAGACGAAAGAAAGGTCGACGCAGGTAGATTCGTCTCCTTGCCGGCATTATGTCAAATTAGGCCCAATGCCGTATTCGGCTTAATGCCTACGACATATACATAGTCTTTAGAATTTAAAATTATGGGATAAACCCTTTGGCGCCAGTTTTTATGAATATATACAACATTCTTTAGGAAAATCCGGATCAGCCGCAACCTCGGCCGCACCTAATTTCTTTATAATCTCTTGGATTTCGCACTAAGGATTTGTTTAAGTGTTTGTACAGAAAATACGTAAATGCAGCAACACTTAATTTGAGAAACTAGTATAATCAATATAGATATGAATATTAAATAAAAAATTGTCTTGTCTTGGTTCCTTTAGGAGTTTTATCTTAAGATATGTGACATAAAAATGGCACCGAAATTTTTTGAAGTGTACATAAAAATGTTATTAATAAAATCACTATTAGTATGTATAAAATTATGTCATTTGTTTATTATCATACTTTTTTGGTTAAACCAACATTATTTTTCCAACACCCTTCTTTTTCTATGCCTTTACAAAAGTAAGGTTGCGTCAAAAGATGAAACATATGTTATAACAAATTAAAAACAAAATCAAGTTTTAAAATAATGCAACCAATATTTTTAAATTTTATGAATAGAAGTAGTTTGTTTATTCATTAAAAAATTAAGCTATTCAGCTCCTCCCTGTTAATCAGAATTAGTGAAAAGGTGGTCACTATAATTCACTATTTTAAACTATTTTCACTATTTTTTTAAATATTTCTACTAATTATTGGTTCTACTTATGATCTTTCAGTAGTTTTCAACTTTTTACTCAAGTGTTAGTTAATACTGCCAAATAATTAGTAGAAACATTTACTCAAGTAAATTAGCGACGCATTCTTTTTAGATAAATTAGATGGGTAGATTAAAAAAAATACATTTCATAAAAATTATATTGGAAGAGTTGGTAAAGCAAGGAGGATGTTGTGAACAAAATGATTTAGTTCGTATTCTTCTCGCGTTTTATTTAGCGAGCACTAAATAGCCAATTTGTTAATTAATGGTAAACTGTTCAAATATTCAGAGCATTTGTATCGTTTTTGGTGAATTTGGAAAGTGCGAGGCGAGACTAAGTAACAAAATTACCACCCACTTTGTCTTTAGATCGACTTGGGTATTTTGTTTGTTATTAAACAATGTATGAATTATAAAAAGTTTTGTTCTGAAATTTGTTAGGTAAAGAGAAAAAAATATGATAGAAAGAAAACGTATTTTTGAAGACCTACACTGCTGTGCAAAACAAAAAAACCGGTAACTACATTTTTTATAAAATGTAAGATATTGATATATTTGCGTTCGTACAAACTCCATCTTTCATGTATTATATGATTTCTAATACCCGTGTGGAAAAATTTAGCGGCAGTCCGGAATCATGCTGAAGCCAGTACAGTTTTTCTCAAACCTGTTTATTCACACTATACTAGACTGGCGCTACACTGGCGCTGTCAAGTTTTGCTACGTGTTTGATTCAAAACTTTCCGCTGTCTAGACCCAGTCATGGCGCTATCTAGGAGTTCGATATGTATTTTAATATATGAAGACTCTCCAGATTTTAGCTTCTTTCTAGACAGAATCACGTTTTGGACCTAAAAAAAAATTACAGAAGTGAATTCAGAAAATAATAATTTTGGAATAAATGATTTAGGAAATTACAATACCTAATTGCATGAATGCTCAAGTAATAATTAAATTTACACTATTACATATTTAAGATAATAACAAATAATTAATGAAGGTGATTGAAATCTTAATATACGAACTGTATTCTTAACGACGATTTTTTTTAAATGTTTGAAAACATTTTATTTCAATGTAATTATATAGTAAAGTTATAATAAATTTATATTAAATTTCTAATAATTATAATAAGTATATTGCTATGTATTATATTTATAATATTCTTTTAAAAAATATTGTTTGATCTACATATTGCAAATATGCATAGCAGTATAGTACCATAACTTTGAAGAAAGGCTCTATAATACGATTAAAGTCGAAGAAATCAATTATGATGGTTCGGACATGTTGAAAGAATGAAAGATGAACGACTGACGAAACAAGTGTGTACTAGTAAAGTAAATGGCAGAATGCCCAGAGGCAGACCATCGAAAGAATGGTTAGAATGTGTGAATGAGACCTTAATCCGAAGAAGCGTAAGAAGCCATAGATCATAGAAGCACGAGAGCTTGTATGAAAAATGCATGAAAGTAAACGAAGTTAGAGAAGTATGCCAGGACAGAGAAGTGTGGCGACAAATAGTTTATGAAAAGAGTGACAGTAGAGTGAATGACTCCTGAAACAAAAGACGCTGGATACTAATGGGCCCAAGGGAGGAACCTCGCATAATAATTTTGTGAGGCTCTTCACTTGGGGTGATCGTTAGAGAGATTGATCAGCAACCTGGGTCAGAGCAGTGTTGCGGAACGAACGTGTCATTTAAATGAATAACACGAGAATTCTAGATCAATCTAAAAAACCTATACCCCCTACCTCACATCACTCCTTTCCTCACCGAGCGAGTCACGCCTACCCCGAAAGGGAAATGGCTTAATGGTATAATCATAGTAATATTAACATGTATAATGAAGATATGTATTATATTCCAGAAAATCAAATTTTAACAACATTTTTTTTTAAATTCATTTTAATTATTCTGCTTTTATTTCTTCATATCTTATAAAAAATTCGCAATTTCCAAAATTTGCCCTGAATGGTAGAAATTTAATGCGAGTACAGTTGATTGTAGGTTAGGTCTGTCATTTATTTACGTGATTGAACTTTTCGACTTAAAATCTGATTTTATTTTTGATTAATTGTAAGAAGGTAACATGTTTTATTATTAAGAATCGAAAATTACTGCTCATCTTATTTTGATTTTGTCTCAAATGGAATCATCTGAGCGATTATCATGAATGTATATGAAACTTAATACACACGTACCTAAATAGCGATTTCATATGCTTGATATATTAATTTTAATATAAATTGGTATTTTAAATTCAATACTATTTTTAACAGTGTTTAATCTCATTTTTCTCTGTGAGGTACGATAGATTTTGTGAAAAAATTATGTATAAATTTGGTTAAAAACCACCCTACGATATCGGTCATTTTTCAAAAAGGGGTGAAATGGCGTTAAGTAACGTTCTCGGGTTGTTGCGACAAATAGTGGGCGGTAGACATGCATACTCGTGTAGCACTCGTATATAGTGCGTTTGCGGCGTTTTCGTTCGTGCGTTAACCTTCGGCTCATGCTATAGTCATGCTGCAAGTTTCGCACCCGTCGGCAATCACCTATTTTGCGCACTTGTATCACCAATAGCAATTGTGCAACGGTTATACTCTGAACTGTTTCCTTGTCTGGAGCTGACAGTAAATTTTTTTGTAACCGAAGTGATATAAAAGTGCCAATATCTTTTATATATTTAAAAGTGCTCATATAAGAGTTATCACAGAAAAAGCTTCAGAACTGAGACATCAATAGAACTATTTTTGAGGGTTCCTTTTAGTTCGCTGATATCCGATAGATGGCTAGTGACGGGTGCTGAAGTTTTCAACAGCGCATGTACCGAAAATCGCAGAACTATTTGAAATCAATAAATACTATGAATAATCATACATATAAATATCACCAAAAGTTTCTTATTTTTTGTTAACAGATAAAATTAAATGATAGAAATACCTAACTTCCCAAAATAATTATATTAATGTAATATTGCAACTGCATATTATATAATTTTGAATAGGCCCGCACTTTTCGGTACATGCGCAGTTAAAAACGTCCGATTTTAAACATAAGTATTTCCAGTATACTTTTATGACAAAAAAAATTCTTCATCAATTTAGGACGTTAAATCCATACAAATTTTTTGTATCTTTCGCGAAAAATGAAATGGGCCTTTTCTAGTACTTTCGTCCGTATACTTGGAGTTGAAATTGTGAAAAATTTTTACCAAAATTTGTATTTTAGTACTGTTTTCTCTTGTGGCATTCCCACTGGTGAGAAGGGGCCGTCCATATACCACATGGACAATTTTTTATCACTTTTTGACTTCCCTGTGGACAAACGTGTACTTTTAAAGACTTTTAAAGAACGAATGTCCACGTGGACCCCCCGCCCCTTAGATGAATGTGGACTTTTTCCCTACCACTTCTCCCACCCCAACCGTCCATATGGTATATGGACGGCCCCGTATATTTTAGAGTTTGAAGTTTTTTTAGAATTAAGTACTTTAGTGGCACTATATTCACAAATGTAACCTAACGTAACAAAACGAGTTGGTTGCTATAGAAGCAACAAAATATTTTTTTTTGTTCCCAAAGATTTTGGTTGATTCAATAAATTTTTTTTATGAATACCCAAAATATTTGGTTGTTTCTATAAATCTATATATCAATGACATCCCCCCCCCCCAACCAAACATTTTTCGCAATAATTAGGAAACTAAAAAATCTGAAAATAAAAAAAAGTCACCGATGTTGTTCGTTCTGGTGGGGATGCAGGGGGCGGTACCGGGGCGTGGTAACCGGGAAATGACTGAATAGCGCTTTGGCCTGGCTTTAGTCTTCACCGAGGCGTTGCAGAGTACAGGTGGTTGGTTACGCCGAAGGCTAGCCGTCAGTGTCCCTGTGAATCGGAATCAGTATCAATCGTTAAATTCGTCTCGGAAAGATAAAAAACATTTCGGAAACAGTGCTCCTTAGCCATAAGGCCTTGGAGTAGTTAAAGAAAGTGATCTCGCTGGACCTGAATCTGGTCCCGCGGGATAAGACGGTGTAGTGTAGTGCATTAGGGAAGAAATTCAAGAAAGTGCAAAAAGAAGTCATTTAATGATGATGCATACTATGAGTGAGCACGCAGGAGGTGCTGGTGGTTTGGGAGTAGGTGTTTTACCGTTTGATGGTGTGGGACTCTATGAGCAACCACGTCCTCGTTTTGTCTTCAAGATGCCAAGGGTGGTTCCGGACCAAAAAGCCAAGTTTGAAAGTGAAGAACTTTTTAGAAGAATGAGCCGTGAAAGTGAGGCAAGTCCAAATATTTATATCTTTTTAATTAGCTTATAATTCTAGTGTTCAATTGAGATTGATTATACTTATTATTTGAAGTTTGGATTATTTTAATTTTTGTGATGATTCAACGAACTTTTCGTCAATGTTTAACTGAATCATTCCACTTTATCCCCTTATACACATGGAATGGTTCACGGCTTTCTGTTCGATCACCGAAGTTAAGCAACGCTTGGCCCGGTAATAATCGGATGGTTGCCGCTGTGCTTTTCCACAGCTAAGGAATAATTAAGTGTATATTTGTGGGTGAATCAAAACCAATCTATTTAGATTATTAAATTTTCACAAATAGGAAAAAGAAAAATTCCAAAAATTTTCATGTATTTCTAAAATTGCTAATATTTAATGCATTCTTCTTACAAAAATTTTAAAATAAAAAAATTTCTTTCACGAAATTGAGGTAAAATTATGTAAACCCAATTAAAGAAGTCAGAAAATATTCATGAACAAACCCTGCAGATTGGAACGCATCATGAGTTGAGTGTCTCTATTATTTGCACGAGTGATATTTTATTATGTCTTTTGTTTTTCCTATATTCATGTGGAGTAATTTAGGAACCAAGTTTATAATCTTTATTCAAAAAGAACGGAAATAAAAGGAAGAGGATATATTAGAATTAGAAGATTATTGGATTTTTATTTATTTATTTTTATTTTATTGGATTTTTTATTTATAACTAATAGTTACGTATACAAATTTTCACATCCGCATATAATTTGTTAAACAGCCTGATTTGTTCGGTACGATCTGTATTTTCAATAATATTAAAATTGTTCACTCCATGCTGAAAGATTTGAGCACTTCGTTTAATTCTTTCACAGAATCACCATTCTGAAAATTGTTCAGAGAATTTACCCGCATTAGGGATTTCTCAACAGGTTGTTCTTTGATTTCTATGAGAGTATAGACAGTAAGGAGGCTTGGAACTTCGTGGTTTTGGAAATTAACGGAACACTGAGAAGGGCAACAACGGTTAAATATAGGGGCGTTATAGGATTGTGGTTGAATGTCACTTGTACACTAATGATTCCTTATATAGATTCTGTCAATCATGCGATATTCTTCAATAGTGGTTGACTCACCTACCGCAAAGATTAACTCTTTGATTGTTAAGACCAGGTATCGGTAACGCCCCCTTTCCAGAATTTCACAGCGATATAGTCAAGAATCGCAATGCCTTTGAGGTCTTCTTTTGGGAAGTCCATGATGTGTAAATTTGAGCAATATCTTTGAAGAAATTAAATAAACTACTCTCTAAATATTAATCAGTGAAAAATTCACTGATTGAAATAGTAGTTGGTCATTTCACTGATTAATCATTGATTCCGGACTTTTCACTAATCAATTCAGTAACATCAGAGTAAATCATGCGAGACAACACCTCTAAGTTTTGAAGTAAAGCGTTGTTGTTATTCTTTTACTTAAGTAGCAAAACTAATTTTTTTAAGAAATAAATTTTTGAATTTTCGGACTGTAAGTGTGCTGAATTTACTGCGGGAAAAATATACTCTAACTCGTATAAAAAGTACTTACTTGACGGGTGTGTACAATCTGTACATGACAGTCGAACCTTGAAAGTGAAGAAATATATGAGGTTTTTTGTCATTTAGAAGCATCATATCTTTACACATTTTTTAATATTTGATCACATTTATGGGTTTCAAGTTTTTACTATAATTATTTCATTGAATGAACTAAAATCTTATTTTATTTTATGACTGCTAAATTGATGTGGTGCAGTGCTGCCAACTCTCAAAAGTGCAACTTTCACTGAATGAATAAGTAACTTTTCACTGGTTGCCAGTGGCCGGATTCCAGCTATTTGAATCAATCAGATTTCACTGACAATCAGTGACTTTTCACTGATTCAGATTTAGAGAGTAGCAGAACGTTGTTGATGTTGTAGTTGGTTAGAAGCAGACTTTTCGCTGATAAGCCTTTTTATATCTGTCTCATTTGTCTAAGAAAATAATCGTTTTGCAGTTAATATTATCATTTTGCGAAAAACTTTACCTAATTTTGCAGCGAAATATTTCTCTTTGTGTTAAAAATATTTTCACATGGTTCAAAACAAGACAAGCAATATGACGATGCTTTTGTTCCAAGACAACTTTTTCTCTGAGTGCGAAATACACATGTTAACCCGTAACGTGTCTGGGAAATTAACCTTTCACATCTACTCAGGTAATATTAAAAGCTAGATTGGAAGTGCAAGGCATCACGTCAAGTTTTCGAGATAATTGAAGTCAAAAGTCTTATCCTTCTTCTTATATCTCTTAAAACTCATTATTTAACCCCTTTTCGAAGTTTCTAATATATAAACTAGCTGTGAATTCGATCTCGAGTGTTTCCACTTTGTTTATATTTATAATTATATGGTGCTCATTTCACGAGGACTTTGCTTCCCCTTAGCAAATGTATTTTCTTCCTCATAGAGGAAGTATTAGTTATTTTTTTCAATGATAAACAAACCAGTCTTCATTTCGCTCAATTTAAAAATAGAAATTTACAAAAATTACAAAATAATACAAAATATTTTTAAATACAAAGACAAATCAAATTTTGTATTCGAAATTATAATTTTTCGAGCTGGAAAAGGGAAGGGAAAAGTTCTGTCGCACCCTATCCCTTTCCCAGCTTTATTATTTTTTTACAAAAATTGTCAGAATTACTCTATTTGAAAATTTATGATCAAAAAGTCTTTTCTATTCATGCGTTAACTTTGAATTATGTAGAAAGTTTTTCTGTTGGAAACAGATGACTCAAATATTATAAATGAGCATAACTTCCTTAATCTCCAATAAATTGTATTATTATTATAGATCAATCGATTTGCCTCGAATCAAGGAATCTTTTCCGTTCTTGCATCAATTTTGAATTATGCTAGTGAAAAAAGTTTTTCTATACAAAATCGTGTTTTCAAATATTATGAATTACCATAGCTTCCTTACTCTTCAATGAAATTTATCCATGCTATCGGTCAATCGATTCGTCTTGAAACAACACAACTTTTCTATTCTGTCATCAACTTCAAATTATGAGAATAAGAAAATTTTTACTATAAAAAACGATTTTAAAAATGTATAAATTACCATAACTTCCCTGTCCTTTAATAAAATGTATTACTATTATAGGTCAATCGATTCGACTTGAATCAACACATCTTTTCTGTTCTTACGTCAACTTTAAATTATGTTAATGAAAAAAGTTTTGCTATTAAAAACCGATTTTCAAAATACATAAATTACCATAACTTCCCTACTCTTTGATGAAATGTATGAATATTATAGGTCAATCGATTCGTCTCGAACCAAGGAATCTTTTATATTCTTGCATCAACTTTGAATTATGCTAATGGAAAAAGTTTTACTATAAAAAACCAAATTTCATCAATTTACCTGCAACCGTTTTCTAGTTATCGTGTTCACAAAAAAGTGTGACATCCCCACACACACATCCACACACACACATCCGATACACACAGTCGGACAATTGCTTAGAACATTGTATTAGACATTTTCAAATTGAGGAAGGTTTAATTAAATGAATTCAAAAATTTTGGAAAATGTTATCATTACAAAGCTTCCTCCATGAGGAAGCAAAAATGGAAAAAATCTCGGATTCTTAGGCTGATCAATCATCTCAAAAACTCGACGTTATAGAAAGATTTCGGATTCAGCAACCACAAATTCAAGGGAAATGACGTTTCATCCATGTTACACGTTTAATTTCAATTATTGCATTATATTAAGAATTTTTAACCTAATATTATTTTTCTACATATTTCACTTACGCACATATTTTCCAATTAATTGTTATGAATTATGATTTCCAACAACATTTAATTCGCAAAGCTAGTATATTATTTATGTCACTGAATGCAAATTTTGGTTACAAATTCCCAAATTCATAATGACTGATCCAATATTGCACCCTAAATTTTTGGAAAATGCAATAATTTTCTGTGGGCTTTTTTGGGTCACGGAATATGAATTTTTGATGAAAATTTGGTTCAAATAATGCTACGCAATTAAACTGAAAGTTTTGAACAACATGAAGTTCCGAGTATCACGAAACTGTTCGAGTCAATTTGAACAGCCATTTGCACATATACCTAATATTTTGTCTCTACACTTTCAGGTAAAATATACAGGCTACAGAGA